>BPLR01012772.1:0-156213 GCA_021605095.1 Caerostris extrusa | reverse complement strand
GCGAAAATTCTTTAAGCAGTAATTTCTATCAATTTTCTCTAATAATTGACTGAATTTTTTTGATTTGGTTTATCGCTCTACGGTCTTTTTGTATACACTTTGGGCTAATTAGACTAATGCTAACGATCAGATTGGAGTATTTCATATATTACTAAATATACCGAAACATACTTTTCAAGAAATATAGTATCTAATATGTTTCATTTCTGATGTCTAATCTTTTTAGCATAATTCTAACAATCTGTAAACATCTAACAACTTATTTTTTAAAAGCTTTTTTACTTTTATCTAACATATTGCAAAACATGCAAATTTATTCAAATATTTCTAAACACATAAGTAATATTTAATTTCTCAAGTATTAAGATAAGCATTTACATGTAAAGGTACGTGATTTTTTTTTTTAAATTTATAATTAAATAATTTTGATTTAATTATAGCAATCATAACTTTCGCAGCTAAAATATTGTATTGCACGTATACTAAAATATTTTTTTTTTTCTTCTGTAATATTTTTGTAAAGACAATGTCAGTTTCTTATATTTCTGCTTATAACAATTTCATCTATCCAAAAGACAAATAAAACTTATTCTCCAATATTTATAGCGTCAACAAACATAATGTTAAAAAACAACAACTGCCAAAAACTGCAAAAAGCTAAGAAACTCTCTCTTGAAATAAAAAAAAAAATTGTCAAATCAAATTATTTATTAGTGACTCCAGCATCTAAAAGCAGAAATTTCAGCTCAGAAAACCAGAAAAAAAATTGCAACGCCCAACAATGCCAAAAATTTCATTCTTAACTGCATACACAAAAAGAAAAGGAAGTTAAAAACTTCACAAAATTTTTGAAATAAATATCAGCCTACCTATGAAGGAAAAAAAGATTCTTATTCAGCCAATTTGTTTCTGAACCTCACTTCACTGTAATTGAAGTGCAGTGCCCACATGATTAAGACTCAAAAGCACAGAATCACCTTATCCTCTCGCTCCCACCACTGCACAACAGCACTCTCATGCTAACGATTCAGATTGGAGAATTTCATTCCTCCCCACTCTCTCTGCTTTGTTTTCATCTTTTATTGGGTTTTGTTTATATTCTTCTTTTTTCAGCAAAGCATTTCTGCGTGTCGCCGTATTTATTTACAATTTCCTCCGTTTCTCGCTGCACATTCGACTAACTGTTTTCTCGCAAGTTTGTAGCCACTCGCCTCCGACAAACAGGGACTTAATTCAATTTTGTTGCTCACTCACATGTTTGTTTTTAAAGATGCGCCCCTCATTAATAGCAAAGGGGAAGGAAGAAGAACAAACGCAAGAAGACAACGTGTGACTCTGGTATCCTATCACAATGGATTCTCTTTTGTACCATATCTGATTTTCTTTCTTCTTTTTTCTCCTGTTTGAAATTTTTTTTCTTTATTCTCAAGCGGCCTGTCGAAATTGCTGAAGGGGTCGTGGGAGGGTTTTTGAAGTGTTCTCCGATTCCGTACGAATAAAACGAAAACTAGTTGAGCGGATTCAACGCGAGGACTCTAATTGCAACCACAAAAGTTTTGCTCCAAAATTCTTCTCTAAGATAGAAAGACAAATTGGAATCAGGCATCTTTTCATTCGAGGCGGTAAGGATACTCTTGTTATCTTGTTTTTGAATAAATTAAGTGAATCCCTCTCTTCCATCCACATATCAATCAGGCACACTTCTAATCCAGCAGCTCAAACTAGATTCTTACATTCATATACGTTGTGAACACTTTATTGTAAACATATTTTAAATAAGTATCTAAGCTTAATTTACCACTATAACTTAAAGTGGCAGTTGCTTCACTAAGAAATGTTTTTTCCTTTTTAGATTTAATTAACGCTACTTAATTCCAGTCATGTAATATTTGTTTGTAATTTTAGTCTTATGTGTCGTAAGATTTTTCCAAATTCATTGTGCAGGATTATGCTCTTAAAATTTATAATAATGTTATTTTCAATATATGAAAACTGTATGGTATACTCTTGTATACATTTTGTGATATCCGTTTCAAAATTGTAAATTGAAATAAAATTTATTAATTATTAATGCTTTTGAATGTTCTTTTACAATAATTTCCTTCTAGTTTCTCTAATAATTGTTTGAATGACTTCGAAGATAGTTTCAATCATATAATGTTTGTAGTTATAAAAGTTAAAAATGCTTTATTAAATAAATTATATATTATTTAGGCTATTATTAAATTATAATTAATAATGTATACGAATGTGCTTGATATCCGAATGACTAGTGCTATTTCGCTCTGTGGAGCAGCTTATAGTATACTTGTAGTAATTTGGAATTCACTTTAAACCGTAATTATTGGTCTGATATGGTTGTTGTTCGTGTGCCTAAGAGGCCTATTCTCCTGGCGTTAAGAATTCCTCCCTTGTTTTGAATAAATTAAGTGAATCCCTCTCTTCCACCTAAATAATGATCAGGCACACTTCTAATCCAGCAGTTCGTATTAGATACTTACATTCATATACCTTTTGATCATTTTATTATAGACATCTTTTAAGTAAGCATCCAAGTCATATTACTCGTTTAATTTACTACTACAAATCACGTCTTTCCATTTTCAGTACAGAGAGGTAATTTAAAGTGGCAGTTGTTTCCTTAAGAAATGTTTTATCCCTCTCTGATTTAACTAATGGGAAACCCAATCGTAAATTCTGTATAATATTAGTTTGTAATTTTGGACATATTTGTGGTAAGATTTGTTCAAATAATTTTGTACAGGTTTATGTATTTTAAAGTTTGAATTGTGTTATTTCATATCTAAAAAGAGGGTATGGTATATTCTTGTATACATTTCGTGATCTTTTTTTTCTAAAATCTTCATAATTTTAGTTAACGTAGTGCTAAAGATCAAAATTTTTTTTCAAATAGTTCTAAGCGTATTAGTAATATTTAATTTTTCAAGTATTATGAAGAGCATTTAAATGTAAGATATTTTTTTTTAATTTTTAATTAAATAATTTTGATTTAATAA
This sequence comes from Caerostris extrusa, assembly GCA_021605095.1. Classification (NCBI taxonomy): domain Eukaryota; kingdom Metazoa; phylum Arthropoda; class Arachnida; order Araneae; family Araneidae; genus Caerostris; species Caerostris extrusa. The sequence goes on along the minus strand of BPLR01012772.1, from coordinate 153,196 downwards.
ATAGAAATCATAATTTTACACATATTTTGCTATATATATATTTTTTTTTAATGTTGCACATCGCACAGTAAATCACTTTCCTCATCTATATGTTTCCTGCAAACACAATGTTAGTTTCTTATATATCTATGTGTAACAATTTCATCCTACCAAAAGACAAATAAAACTCATTCGCCAATATCAATAAACGTGAGCAAACATAATGTCAAAAAATAACTGCCAAAATATGCAACAGCTAGAAACTCTCTTGAAATAAAAAAAAAAAAATTCAAATCAATTTATTTACTAGTGACTCCAGGATCAAAAAGAAGAAATTACAGCCCTAGATAATCAGAAAAAAATATTAACACACAACAATGCCAAAACTTTCATTCGGAATTGCATACACAAAAAAAAAGAAGGATAAAAAGTTAAAAACTTCACAAATCCTGAGATAAATATCAGCCTACCTACGAAAGAAAAAAGAAATGGGTTATTCAGTCAATTTGTTTCTGAACCTCACTTCACTGTAATTGAAGTACAGTGCCGTCCACAGGGTTAGGACTCAAAATGCACGGAATCACCTTATCTTCTCGCTCCCATCACTGCACAACAGCACTCTCCTGCTAACCATTCAGATTGGAGAATTTCATTCCACCCCCTTCTTTCTCTGCTTTGTTTTCATGTTTTATTGGGTTTTGTTTATATTATTCTTTTCTTTTTTTTTAGCCCAGCATTCGTGCTTTCCGCCATATTTATTTACAATGTCCTCTGTTTCTCTCTGCACACTCGACCAACTATTCCCTCACAAGTTTGTTAGCGACTAGCCTCCGTCAAATAGGGACTGAATTCAATTTTGTTGCTCACTCACATTACTGCGTTTTTTTGCCGGCGATGTTTTCTGTTAAAGATGCGCCCCTCATTAAAAGCGAAGGGAAGGAAGAAGAAAAAACGCAAGAAGACAAAGTTTGACGCCGGCATCCTCTCACAAAAGTATTCTCTTTGTACCAACGACGATTCTTTCTTTCTTATTTTTTTTTTTTTGTCTAAACCCCACTGAAGCGACCACTCGAGAATTGCTGAAGGGTCGTGGGAAGGGTTTTTGAAGTGTTCTCCGATTCCGTGCGAATAAAATGAAAAGTAGTTGAGCAGATTCAACGTGAGGACTCTAATTGCAACCAAAGAAGTTTTGCTGCAAAAATTCTTCTCTAATGATAGAAATACAAAGTGGAAACAAGCATCTTTTCTTACGAGGCGGTAAGCTCTTGTTTTTGAATAAATTAAATGAATCCCTCTCTTCCACCTACATATCGATTAGACACACTTCTTATCCATCAGCTCTTAGTAGATACTTACATTCAAGTTTTAAGCACTTTGTTATAATCTTCTTTTTTAATATATAAGTAAGCATCTAAGTCATATTACTCGTTTAATTTACTTCTAAAACTTAAAGTATCTGTTGCTTCACTATTTTTACTCTTTTGAGATTTAATTAATGATACTTAAATCGAATCATCAATGTTATGTAATATTTGTTCGTAATTTTAGTCATATTTGTGGTAAAATGTTCCAAATGCATATTTTATGCATTTAAAATTTTTAATTGTATTATTTTTTGTATCTAAACATCATATGGTATATTTTAGCATTTATCTTTTGTTTTACAATAATTATAAATTTAAATAAAAAAAAATTTTTAATTTCTTAATATCTTGTGAGAATTCTTTTAACAGTAATTTCTATCGATTTTCTTCGACACCTTTTGATTTAGTTTATCTCTAAGATTATGACATTTTTCTAATTAGACTTTGGAGAATTGCTTTATCAAATATAAAAAAGATAATTTTCTAGAAATATCTAACATGCTTCGTCTAAATCTGACGAATCTTTTTTAAAATTATTCTAACAATTTGGAAATATCTGTCATCTTATATTTCTAAAACCTTTATAAGTTTAGCTAACATGCTGCTAAACATCCAAATTTATTCGCATACTTCTATGCACATAATTTTTAAGTATTGAGATTGACATTTAAATGTAAAATACGCGTGATTTTTTAAATTTTTAATTAAATAATTTCGATTTAATAAAAGAAATTCATAACTTTTGGAACATATATTATATTGCACATATACTAAAATAATTCTTCCTTTTATTCTTTTTATATTTATTCTTTTTCTTATATTCTTTCTTTCTTATGTTTCTGCAAATAACAATTTCATCCATCCAAAGGTAAATAAAACTCATTCTCAATATTAATAAACTTGAACAAAGATGACGTCATAAAAAACAACTGCCACAAATATGCAAAAGCAAGAAACTCTCTATTGAAAAAAAAAAAAAAAACTTTCGCTTTAATTTATTTACTAGCGACTCCAGCATCTAAAAGCATAAATTAGAGCCCAGATAACCAGAAAAAAAAAAAAGTAATAGCACACAACAATTCTAAAACTTTCATTCAGACTACACAAAAAAAGCAAGAAAAGGAAGTTAAAAAAACTTCACAAATCTGAGAAAAATATCAGCCTACCTAAGAAAGAAAAAATATTCTTATTCAGCCAATTTGTTTCTGAACCTCACTTCACTGTAATTGAAGTGCAGTGCCGTCCACATAATTAAGACTCAAAAAGCCCAGAATCACCTCATCCTCTTGCTCCCACCACTGCACAACATCACTCTCATGCTAACGATTCAGATTGGAGAATTTTATTCCCCTCTCTCTATATCTCTGCTTTGTTTTCATCTTTTATTGGGTTTTGTTTATATTCTCTTTTTTTTTTTTAATAGCCCAGCATTGCTGCGTGCCGCCGTATTTATTTACAATCTCCTCTGTTTCTGTCTGCGCATTCAACTAACTATTTTCTCGGCAAGTTTGTTAGCGACTCGCCTCCAACAAACAGGGACTTAATTCAATTTTTTTGCGCACTCACATTACTGCGTTTCTTTGCCGGCGATGTTTGTTTTTAAAGATGCGCCCCCTCATTAAAAGAAAGAAGAAAGACAATGTTTGACGCAGGTATCCTCTCACAAAGGATTATCTTCTGTGCCAACGCCGATTTTTTTTTTCATTATTCTTTCCCCACTCAAGCGGCCACTCGAGAATAGCTGAAGGGGTCGAGGGAGGGTTTTTGAGTGTTCTCCGATTCCGTGCTAATAAAATGAATAGTAGTTGAGCAGATTCAAAGCGAGGACTCTAATTGCAACTAAAAAGTTTTTGCTTTTTAAAAATTCTTCTCTAATGATAGGGAGACAAAGTGGAAACAAGCATCTTTTTCATTCGAGGTTGTAAGAAGTCATCTCTTGTTTTTGAATAAATTAAGTGAAACCCTCACTTCCACCTACATATCGATCAGGCACACTTCTAATCCAGCATCTCTTTTTATACTTGCATTCATGTAGGTTTTGAGCACTTTAATATAAACATCCTTTAAGCAAGTTTCGAAGTCGTGTTACTCGTTTAATTTGCTGCTATAAATCGCGTCTTTCCATTTTTAGTATAGAAAGATAACTTAAAGTGGCGGTTGTTTTTCTAAGAAATATTTTATCCTTTTTCAGATTTAATTATTGGTACTTATACCCAGTCGTAAATGCTGTGTAATGTTTGTTTGTAATTTTGGGCAAATTTTAATTTTTGTTGTTTCGTATCAAAAATTGTATGGTGTATTCTTATATATTTTTTACAGTATATATATATATTTTACAATAATAATTTAAAAATTATTGTAATAATAAAATAATTCACTATTATAAATAAAATATATTAAAAATATAATATATTAAAATAATATATTAAAAATAAATATAATATATATAAAATAAATATATATATATAAAATATATATATAATAAAATATAATAAAAATATATAATATATAATATAATATATAATAAATATATAATAATATATAATAAAAAATATAATATAATAAAAATATATATAATAAAATATATATATAAAATAAATATAATATATTAAAAATATAATAATTCACTATTATTTTAATAATAAATAATTAATAATTAATTTATTAATTATATAAACCTAGCAATTTCTATCGATTTTCTCTAATAGTTGACTGAATGGACTTTTTGAAGTTTTGTTCAATCATAAAATGTTTGTATTTTTAAAAATAAAGATGTTTCATTAAATGTATTATAATATATTATTTAAGCTTTTATAAAATTATAATATATACGAAGGAGCCTGTCGGCCGAGTGTTTAGCGCACTGGTACTCGGTACCGCAGGTTTCGGTTGGAGTGCCGGAAATGTCATTGAATTGTTGTGCATTGGAATCCACTTTAAATCGTTGTTCCCATGATAATATGACTGTTATGCTTAGGGCTGTTAATCAACCCAGCAAAACATCTCCTTTGTCGAAATCTTCCAGTAGGCAAATAGCTTTGGCAAAGCAGAGACCTGTTACGCTTTTGAATAAGAAGAATATTTACGAAACCTGCATAATTGAATAAGATTGCAATTAATTTTAAAGCGCAATACCACGAGCAATAACACTTGAAAAATGATATGTGTAATACAATTAATCAATTATAATATGTATTTTTTGATGCTACTCATATCATGAAAAATATTTCATATCATATATTTCTAAAAATATTTTTAAAAAAATTATAATTGAATTTTCCAATAAGAATCAAAATTCTGTTTGTTTTTTTTTTTGCCATAACTGTTTATTCGTTAAACATTTATTATTAATATATTATACAAATATTTATTTCTTTTAAATATGATTATTAATTACACTATTTCACCTTTTACCATCGAGATTTGTTATTATTGCTGACTGCTACAGAAGATATATTTTAGGATTTAAAAAATTATTTTATATTTTCAGAGCCTATTTTAACTGTAATTTAAAGTATTTACATACATAATTATTAATGTAATCACCTCCATTTCTCCGTTTCAATTGCATGCATAAAAAAAATAAATGCAACTTACATTGGTAAGAAAAGACATTAATAACAAAAACTCTGTTAATTAATAACAATAATTTGTTGTAATTAATTAAAAATAATTTGCAATAAATTAGAGAAAATGGACCCGAATCTCTCTTCAAAAGAACATGCAAAAGAAGTACAACTCACATTCATTAGGGGAAGATGATATTAATTGGAAATTAATTAGAAAGCAGTAATAACTTGTAATAATGGATTAAAAATTAATTTGGAGAGAAAATTAATGAAAGTACTCCTGCTATTTCCATCGAAAGATATTATATAGAAGACTGCAATTTATTTTGATTAGGAAAGACAATAATGAACAACAAGTGCTTACATTTTATTTTCTATTTTGCTGAACTAAATGTTCAGAGCATGTTTGTTACCCTAAAACGACATTTGTGGATAAAAAATATTACGTTAACAATAGGAGCCTATCCCCCAGGAGAAAGTTATTAATAGTTGTGAAACCACTTCAAACATGTTTGGCGAAATTACAGAACAATCTAGAATAATTAAAAATTAATGTTTATTATATTCTAGTATGCGCTGGTCATTAAATTATTCAGAAACAAGTTTAGAGGTGAAGCATTTGTATAATTATGAGGTTAAAAAAAATGCAAATTGTTTGTGACTCCAGTGCTGTTACTTTTATTGGAATAGTTTTTTGACTGATCCAGTTTATTTTTTTCAAATAAAATGGAGGGACTTTTCTTTTATTATTAGAAAAATTCATTTATATTCTTATTTGTATTTGTCAATTAATTAAGATTTGATTAAAATAATTTTTTTAGGAGCATAAATTGTTAATACTCAATATTTACAAAATAATGGTATGATAAAAATTTGTTTTCCACACATTATCAATTACCACATACTAAATCCCTAATGCAAATCTATAACCATTCTAAATTGGTGCAAACATCTATTGTTTCATTTTAAAGTGTAAAAAAAAATTTTTAACATTTCAATTATTTTTCATAAGGAGTGTTAAATATTTATTAAATTCGCAATAAAATAAATAATTTTGTCTAACATTAAAAAGCAATGTTTCTTTCTTTCTTTTTTTCGTTTTGTTTTTCTTTATATGCTAAAGGTAAGCATCTTGTTTAAAGGCGAAAATGAACGAATTCCTTAATTGTTAAAGTGATTTGACAAAAAAAAGGTCTCTGCTTTTTGCTAATTTCCTTTCACTTAATTTTTATGTCATTATTGCATATCTCAAAATTATTACAAATTAAAATAATTTTTTTTGTAATTAAAATCCTTCCGTGTGGGAGAAGTTTGGGTTTTTGAAAGGAAAATGTTATAGTCAATTAAAATACAGGTATTACTGGCAATACTATATATATATATACATACTATATTACAGGTGCTTAATGATCGCAACCGCTGATCAGGCAGAATGAGGCAGCAAGCATTGCCCTGCTGAAAAATGACAATTAAATTACCTTAACATGACTTAAAATGGTAAAATGATAACCTAAAATGACACTAACAGCTTTTTAAATTAAGCATATTTTAATTATTATAATTTATGATATTTTATTTATTTATTTTCAATAACAAAACATTTATTTCATATCAATCAGTCTTATTTAAACATATGAAGGTGAAAATAATTTATCAAACTGAATCCAATATATTTCTTGAAATAGAAATGCTTTTATGATTATTTTTTGTTTTCTAATAAGTAATTTTAATTTTCAGAAAATTTAGTTTCAAATAAATAATAAAAGTCAATTTTAATTCATATTTCAATGATATATTTCAATATAGAGACTTCATTTCTTGCAAAATTCATGAAGAACAGGCTGTAGTATTTTGGTAAAATAACATATTGAATTTCTAAATAATTTTGATTTATTAAATAGAAATCATAAATTTTGTAGTATAAATACACTGCACGTTAACTAAAACACTTTCTTCACCCATGCCTTTTATTGCAAACAAAATTTCAGTTTCTTATATTTCTGAGTACAATAATTTCATCCATCCAAAAGAAAAATAAAACTCATTCTCAATAAAATAAACTGTACAAACATCATGTTAAAAAATAACTGCCAAAATATGCAAAAGCTAAAACTCTCTCTTGAAATAAAAAAAACTCTCACTTCAATTTATTTACTAGTGAGTCCAGCAACTAAAAGCAGAAATTTTAGCTCAGATAACCAGAAAAAAATAATAACACACAACAATGCCAAAACTTTCATTCGAACTGCAAAAAAAAAAAAAAAAAAATAAGAAAAGGAAGTTAAAAACTTCACAAATCCTGAGATAAATATCAGCTTACCTACGAGAGAAAAAAAGAAGTTTCTTATTCAGCCAATTTGTTTCTGAACCTCACTTCACTGTAATTGAAGTGCAGTGCAGTCCACATGATTAAGATTTAAAAAGCACAGAATCACCTCAACCTCTCGCTCCCACCACTGCACAACAGCACTCTCATGCTAACGATTCAGATTGGAGAATTTCATTCCCCCCTCTCTCTGCTTTGTTTTCCTCTTTTATTGGGTTTTGGTTTATATTCTTTCTTTTTTTTTTTCCAGCCAGCATTCCTGCGTGCAGCCGTATTTATTTACAATTTCTTCTGTTTCTCTCTGCACACTCGACTAACTATTTCCTCGCCAGTTTGTTAGCGACTCGCCCCCGTCAAACAGGGACTTAATTCAATTTGTTGCGCACTCACATTACTGTGTTTCTTTGCCGGCGATGTTTGTTTCTAAAGATGCTCCCTGCATTAAAAAGCAAAGGGGAAGGAAGAAGAAGAAACGCAAGAAGTCACGTTTGACGCCGGTATCCTCTCACAAAGGATTCTCTTCTGTGCCATCTACTGATTCTGTTTTTTTCATTATTGATTTTTTTTCTTCTTCATTTTCCCCACTCAAGCGACCACTCGAGATTTGCTGAAGGGGTCGAGGGAGGGTTTTTGAAGTGTTCTCCGATTCCGTGCGAATAAAAGGAAAAGTAGTTGTGCAGTCTCAACGCGAGGACTCTAATTGCAAACAAAGATGTTTTGCTCGAAAAGTTCTTCTCTAATGTTAGAAAAACAAACTGGAAACAAGCATCTTTTATTCGAAGCAGTAAATACTCATCTTTTGTTTTTGAATAAATTAAGTGAATCCCTCTCTTCCACCTACATATCGATCATGTATACTTCTAATCCAACTGCTCTTACTATATACTTACATTCATAGAAATTTTAAACACTTTGTTATAATCTTACTTTAATATCTTATTATCTAAGCCACATTACTTGTAATTTATTATTATAAATAGCGTCTTTCTATTTTTAGTACAAAAACGGTAACTTAAAGTGGTAGTCGTTTCACTAAGAAATGTTTTATCAATTTCAGATTTAATTGATGGTACTTAAGCTAATAGTAGTATCTTACATTAAAAAGCAATGTTTTCTTTCTTTGTTTTGTTTTGTTTATATGCGAAGTATAGGCATCTTGTTTAAATAAACTAATTCGTTAATTGTTAAGGGTGTCAGGCATACGCAGCATAGCAAAAATTTGACAAAAAAAAAATGTTCTATGCTTTTGCTAATTTCCTTTCATTTAATTTTTATGTAATTATTGCGTATTTCAAAATTATTAAAAATTAAAATTTTAATTAGATCAGATTAATGAAATCTTTTTTTTTTGTAATTAAAATGATTCCTGGTGGGAGAACTTTGAGTTAGAAAGGGAAAAGCTATAGCCACTTAAAAATGCAGGTATTACTCGTTATACTATATATATATATATTATATTACAGGTGCTAAATGATCGCAACTGCTGATCAGGCAGAATGAGGCCACAAGTACTGCCCGTCTGAAAATGACAATTAAATTAACATAACATGGCTTAAAATGATAAAATGATAACTTAAAAATGACACTAACAGCTTTTTAAATTAAGCATATTTTAATTATTATAATTTTAGATATTAGTTTTTATTTATTTTCAATAAAAATAAAATTATATCATATCAATCAGTCTTATTTAATCATATGAAGGTGAAAATAATTTGTCAAACTGAATCGAAAAATTCCACTTGAAATAAAAATGCTTGTATGATGTATTTTTTTTGTTGCTAATAAGTGACATTAATTTACAAAACTTTTTAGTTTCAAACAAATAATAAAAGACAATTTGAATTCATATTTCAATGACATATTTCATTATCCAGACTTCATTTCTTGCAAATTCACGAAAAATGGCTGTAGTATTTTGGTAAAAAACATAATGATTTTTTAAATAATTTTGATTTAATAAATAGAAATCATAAATTTTGTAGCAAAAATATTACACCTCACGTAAACTAAAACACTTACTTCATTTTATACCTTTTTTGCAAACACAATTTCAGTTTCTTATATTTCTTATATAATAATTTCACCCATCTAAAAGACAAATAAAACTCATTCTCCAATATCAATCAGGCCTCCAATATGAATCAGCAGACATAACGTTAAAAAATAACTGCCAAAATATGCAAAAGCTAGAAACCTTCTCTTGAAACAAAAAAAAAAATTCACTTCAATTTATTTTACAAGCGTCTCCAGCATCTAAAAGCAGAAATTACAACTCAGATAAATAGAAAAAAAAAATAACTCACAGCAATACCAAAAACTTTCATTCGGAACTGCACAAAAAGAAATAAGGAAAGGAAGTTAAAAAACTTCACAAATCCTGAGATAAATATCAGCCTACCTACGACAGAAAAAAAGAAGTTTCTTGTTCAGCCAATTTGTTTCTGAGCCTCACTTCTCTGTAATTGAAGTGCAGTGCCGTCCACATGATTAAGACTCGAAAAGCACAGAATCACCTTATCTTCTCGCTCCCGCCACTGCATATCAGCACTCTGGTGCTAACGATTCAGATTGGAGAAATTCATTCCCTCCCCTCTCTCTCTCGCTGCTTTGTTTTCACCTTTTATTGGGTTTTTTTTTTTGGTTTCCTATATATTTCTTTTCTTTTTTCCAGCCAGCATTCCTGAGTGCCGCAGTATTTATTTACAATTTCCTCTCTTTCTCTCTCTGCACACTCGACGAACTATTTTCTCGCAAGTTTGTCAGCGACTCGCCTCCGACGAACAGGGACTTAATTCAATTTTGTTGCGCACGGAATCGGAGAACACTTCAAAAACCCTGAAAATGAAAAATGTACTATATTTTTTTAATTTTTAAGTAAATAATTTAGATATAATAAATATAAATCGTAGGTTAAATATTATATTGCACATATGCTAAAACAGGCTTTCATTTTATCATTTTTTGCAAAGAAAATGTCAGTTTCTTATATTTTTGCATATAACAATTTCATCTATCGAAAAGACAAATAAAACTCACTCTCCAATATCAATAAACCAGAACAAACATAATGGTAAAATGTAACTACCGAAATGTGCAAAGGCTAAAACTCTCTTGGAATAAAAGTTTCTTACATTTTTGCATATAACAATTTCATCTATCCAATAGACAAATAAAACTCACTCTCCAATATCAATAAACCTGAACAAACATAATGGTCAAATGTAACTACCGAAATGTGCAAAGGCTGGAACTCTCTTGGAATAAAAAAAAATAGCTTTCCCTTAAATTTATTTACTAGCGAGTCCCGCATCTAAAAACAGAAATTAGAACTCAGATAATCAGAAAAAAAATAATAACATACAACAATTCCAAAACTTTAATTTGGAACTGCATACACAAAAAAAAAAAAAAAAAGAAAAAGGAAGTTCAAAACTTCACAAATCCTGAGATAATTATCAGCCTACCTACGAAAGAAAAAAAGAAGTTTCACATTCAGCCAATTTGTTTCTCGACCTCATTTCACTGTAATTGAAGCACAGTGCCGTCCACATGATTAAGACTCAAAGAGCACTGCACCACCTCATCCTCTCGCTCCCTCCACTGCATAACAGCACCCTAATGCTAACAATTCAGATTGGAGAATTTCATCCCCCTATCTGCTTTGTTTTCATCTTTTATTGGGTTTTGTTTATATTCATCTATTCTTTTTTGAGCCAAGCATTCCTGCGCGCCGCCGTATTTATTTGCAATTTCCCCTGTTTCTCTATGCACACTCGACAACTATTTTCCCGCAAGTTTGTCAGCGACTCACCTCCGACAAACAGGGACTTAATTCAATTTTGTTGCGCACTCACATTACTGCGTTTCTTTGCCGGCGATGTTTGTTTTTAAAGATGCGCCCCTCATAAAAAGCAAAGGGAAGGAAGAAGACAACGTTTGACGCCGGTATCCTCTCACAAAGGATTCTCTTCTGCGCCATCGCGGATTCTCTTTTTTTTTCTTTTTTTCTTTATTTTGTCCACCCCACTCGAGAATTGCTGAGATGCTCGTGGGAGGGTTTTTGAAGTGTTCTCCGATTCCGTGCGAATAAAATGAAAAGTAGTTGAGCAGATTCAACGCGAGGTCTCTAATTGCAACCAAAGAAGTTTTGGCTCAAAAATTCTTCTCTAATGATAGAAAGACAAAGTGGAAACAAGCATATTTTCATTCGAGGCGGTAAGTATTCATATCTTGTTTTTTTTTGAATAAATTAAGTGAATCCTCCTCTTCCACCTACATATCGATAACGCGCACTTCTAATGTAGCTCTTACAAGATACTTACATTCATATAAGTTTTGAATACTGTATTATAATCTTACTTTAATATTTAGTCAAAAATCGCACTTTACTACTATAAATCGCATCTTTCCATTTTTAATATGCAGAAAGGCAATTTAAATTGGCAGTGGTTTCTTTAAAAATGTTTTAGTCTTTTCAGACTTAATTAATGGTATTTAAATCCAATCATCAATGTTATGTAATATTTGTTTACAATTTTGGATATATTTGTGGTAAAGTTTTTGCAAATTCTTTTTATAGGATTATGTACTTAAAATTTTTAATTTCGTTATTTTGTATCTAAAAATTGTATGGTGTATTCTTTTTATACATTTTGCAATATATAAAATTTACAATATTTATAAATTAAATTAAAAAGATATTAATTATTTATACTTTAATTAATACATTAATTCATTAATTGTTAATAAATTAATTATTAATGATTAAAACCTTAACAATTTCTCTCGATTTTCTCTAATAGATGACTGAACGGACTTTTGAAGTTCTGTTCAATCGTAATGTTTGTATTTTTAAATACACAAAAAGGTTGCAATGAATAAACTATAATATATTATTTAAGCTAATATTAAATTACAATTAATAATGCACGAGGCATTATCGCTCTTTCACGCGGTGCCGCAGGTTTGCCATGATGCCATGGATGCTTGTTGTGGTTCGAAAACCACTTTAAATCGTTGTTCCCAAGATAATATGACTTTCTAAATTAAGTCTGGATTCTGAATGCGAACAAATATTTCAGTAATTTTACACATTGCGCATAAATTTAATAAATAATATCTATTATTTTTCTAATTTCTTATTTTAATATCCTAAATTAAATTTTATTTTCACGTCCTCCTCAAATCTCGTAATAACGAAATATGCAAAATGCGCTAAATATTTTTTTCTTTGTAAAAATTAAGTTTATATGAAAAATTATTATTTCTTTATGTATAAATATATAGAAATTTAATGGGGATGTAGCATAATAAAAAAAAAAAATATGTGTTGGAATTATATAAATTAAATTTGATGAAATATTTTTATTAAATAAAAATTATAAATTCTGTACTAATTTTAATACTATTATTATAAAGAATAATAAGAATAATATGTTAACCGAACTTTTTCAGATATAATGTCTTTTATCAACAACTAATCCAAAGTTTTAATTATTTGACTCACTTGTATACTTGTTTGTTAATATTATTTAAAAATTCTTACTAACAATATTTCAAATAAGTATACAAAATGTCTATTATAATAAATAATTATTTTCACCAATAAAAACATGACCAATATAATTATAAAATATACAAAAAATAACTTTCAAGAAATATCTAACATGTATCACCAAATTTTAATATTGATCTCTTTAACATCCTTCTAAGAAACTGGAACATCGTATTTTTTGAAACTTCTTTATAATTTAAATCACATATTACTGAATATCCAAATTTATTCAAATACATCTTAGCATATTATCAAAAATTAAATTTTTAAGTATTATGAAAAGCACTTAAATATTAAATATAAGTGAAATGTAAGTTTTTATTTGTTAAATATAAATCATAACTTTTGCAGCTAAAACATTATATTATACATATAATAAAATAATTCCTTCTTCTATATCTTTTTTTTTTTTTTTTTGCAAACACAATGCTAGCTTCTTCTACTTCTGCGTATAACATTTTTATCCATCCAAAAGACAAATAAAACTCATTCTCCAATATCAATAAGCTTCAGCAAACATAATGTTAAAAAGTAACTTCAGAAATATGCAAAAGCTAGAAACTCTCTTTTAAAATAAAAATAAACTTTTACTTCAATTTATTTACTAGCGAATCCAGCATCTAAAAGCAAAAATTTCTCGGATAATCAGAAAAAAAATAATAACACACAACAAGGCCAAACTATTCATTCGGAACTGCACACAAAAAAAAAAAAAAAAAGACAGAAAAGGAAGTTAAAAACTTCATAAATCCTGAGATAAATATCAGGCTACTTACGAAAGAAAAAAATAAGTTTCTTATTCAGCCAATTTGTTTCTGAACCTCACTTCACTGTAATTGAAGTGCAGTGCCGTCCACATGATTAAGACTCGAAAAACACAGAATCACCTCATCCTCTCGCTCCCACCACTGCACAACAGCACTCTCATGCTAACGATTCAGATTGGAGAATTTCATTCCCCCCCCTCTCTGGCTTTGTTTTCATCTTTTATCGGGTTTTGTTTATATTCATCTTTTTTATTTTTTTTCCAGCCAGCATTCCTGCGTGCCGCCGTATTTATTTACAATTTCCTCTGTTTCTCTCTGCACACTCGACTAACTATTTTCTGGCAAGTTTGTTAGCGACTCGTCTCCGGCAAACAAGGACTTAATTCAATTTTGTTGCGCACTCATATTAATGCATTTCTTTGCCGGTGATGTTTGTTTTTAAGGATGCGCCCCTCATTAAAAGCAAAGGGAAGGAAGAAGAAGAAACGCAAGATGACAATGTTTGACGCCGGTATCCTCTCACAAAGAATTATCTTCTGTGCCATCTTTGATTCTTTCTTTCTTTTTTTTTCTTCTTCTTTTCTTCATTCTCTCCACCCCACTCAAGCGGCCGCTCGAGAATTGCTGAAGGTTCGCGGGAGGATTTTCGAAGTGTTCTCCGATTCCGTGCGAATAAAATGAAAAGTAGTTGAGCAGGTTCAACGCGAGGACTATAATTGCACCTGAAGAAGTTTTGTTTGAAAAATTATTCTCTAATGATAGAAAGACAAAGTGGAAAAAAGCATATTTTCATACGAGGCGGTAAGGATTCCTCTCTTGTTTTTGAATACCTACATATCTTCCACCTACATATCAATCTGGTACACTTCTAATCAATCCACTCTTACATTCATATAAGTTTTGAATACTTGTTATAAACTTGCTTTAATTTCTAAGTAAGTATCTAAGTCTCATTACTCGTTTAATGTACTACTATAAATGCGTCTTTCCATTTTTAATTCATAAAGTTAACTTAAAGTGGCAGTTGTTTCCTTAAGATATAATTTATCAGTTTCAGAGTTAATGAATGGTACTTAAATCCAATCATCAATGCTATGTAATATTTGTTTGTAGTTTTGAGCATATTTGTGATAAGAGTTTTCCAAATTCTTTTATACGCTAATGAGCTTAAAAGTTTGACTTATGTTATTTTGTATCTAAAAAGGTTTTGGTATATTCTTGTATACATTTTGTGATCTTATCTTTCTAAAGTCCTTTATAATTTTAGCTAGCCTAGCGCTAAACATCTAGATTCAATCAGATACTGCTATGCAAATAACTAATATTTAATTATTCAATATACAATATAAGCATTTAAAGGAAAAATGTCAGTGGTTTTTTAATATTTAATTAAATTCATTTAATATATATATTTTTAATTTTATTTAATAAATAAAAAATAATAACTTTTGCAGCACAAATATTCGTTTTAGAAATCGTTTTAGTATATCCATGAGTTTTTTTTTGCAAAGACAATGTCAGTTTCTTATATTTCTGAGTATAACAATTTCATTCATTCAAAAGAGAAATAAATATCATTATCCAATATCAATAGACTAGAACAAACATAATGTTAAGAAATAACTCCCAAAATATGCAAAAGCTAGAAATTCTCTCTTGAAAGGAAAACAAAAAAAAATACAATTTAATTTCATTACTAGCAACTCCAGTATCTAAAAGCAGAAATTACAACCCAGATAACCAGAAAAAAATAATAGCACACAACAATGCCAAAACTTTCATTCGAATTGCACACACACACAAAAAAGAAAGAAAAGGAAGTTAAAAAACTTCACAAATCCTGAGATAAACATCAGCCTACCTACGAGAGAAAAAAGAAGTTTCTTATTCAGCCAATTTGTCTGTGAACCTCACTTCGCTGTAATTGACGTGCAGAGCCGTCCACATGATTAAGACCCAAAAAGCACAGAATCACCTCATCCTCTCGCTCCCACCACTGCACAACAGCACTCTCATGCTAACGATTCCGATTGGAGAATTTCATTCCAACCCTCCCCTCTCTCTGCTTTGTTTTCATCTTTTATTGGGTTTTGATTATATTCTTGGTTTCTTTACTTTTTGGCCCAGCATTTCTGCGTGCCGCCGCATTTATTTACAATTTCCTCTGTTTCTCTCTGCACACTAGACTAACTATTTCCTCGCAAGTTTGTGAGCGACTCGCCTCCGACAAACAGGGACTTAATTCAATTTTGTTGCTCACTCACATTACTGCATTTCTTTGCGGGCGGTGTTTGTTTTTAAAGATGTGCTCCTCATTAAATGCAAGGGGAAGGAAGAAGAAGAAACGCAAGAAGACAACGTTTGACTCCGGTGTCTTCTCACAAGGATTCTCTTTACCATCCCGATTTTTTTCTTTCTTTTTTTCCCTTCGTTTTTCTTTATTCTCTCCTCCCCAGTCTCCCCCACTACTCGAGAATTGCTGAAGGGGTCGTGGGAGGGGTTTTGAAGTGTTCTCCGATTCCGTAAGAATAAAAAAGAATTTCAGCCAATTTGTTTCTGAACCTCACTTCACTATAGTAATTGAAGTGCAGTGACGTCCACATGATTAAGACTCAAAAGCACAAAATCACCTTAACCTCTCGCTCCCAACACTGCACAACAGCACTCTCATTGGGTTTTGTTTATATTCTTCTTTTCTTTTTTTTTTTTTAGCTAAGCATTCCTGCGTGCCGCCGTATTTATTTACAATTTTCTCTGTTTCTCTCTGCATACTCGACTAACAATTTTCTGGCAGAAGTTTGTTAGCGACTCGCCTCCCACAAACAGGGACTTAATTCAATTTTATTGTGCACTCACATTACTGCGTTTCTTTGCCGGCGATGTTTGTTTTTAAAGATGCGCCCCCTCATTAAAAGCAAATGGGAAGGAAGAAGAAGAAACGCAAGAACACAACGTTCGACGCCGGTATCCTCTCACAAAGGATTCTCTTCTGTACAATCGTACATTCTTTTTTTTTTTTTTTTCTTTTTTTTTTTATTTTTTCTTCTTCTTTTTTCTTCATTCTCTCCACCACATTTAAGTGGCCACTCGAGAATTGCTGAAGGGGTCGGGGATTGTTTTTCAAGTATTCTCCGATTCCGTGCCAATAAAATGAATAGTAGTTGAACAGATTCGATGCGAGGACTCTAATTGCAACCAAAGAAGTTTTGCTCCAAAAATTCTTCTCTAATTATGGAAATCATCTTTTCCTTCGAGGCGGTAAGGATTCATATCTCGCTTTTGGAATAAATTAAGTGAATGTCCCTCTTCCATCTACTTATCGATAAGGAACACTTCTAATCCTGCAGCTCTAACTAGATACTTACATTTATAAAAGTGTTGTACACTTTATTATAAATATGCTTTAAGTAAGTATCTGTGTCACATTACTTGTTTAATTCACGCGTCTTTCTATTTTTAATACAGAAAGGTAATTTAGGCTTTTTTTCTTACAAAGAAATGTTTAATCCCTTTCAGATTTAATTAATTGTTCTTAAACTTTATCGTAAATGCTATGTAAAATTAGTTTGTAACTTTGGGCATATTTGTGGTAAGATTTATCCATATTCTTTTTATAGGTTTATGTACTTAAAAGTTTGAATTATGTTTTTATCTAAAAATTGTGTGGAATATTATTGTATACATTTTTCAATATCCATTACAATAATTATATATTAAAATAAAAATTTATCAGTTATTGTTATAGTAGTTTATTAATTATTAATCGATTATATCGATTTTGTCTAATATTTGGCTGAATGATCTTTAGAAGTTCTGTTTAATCATATATTGTTGGCATTTTTAAAATCTCAAAACATTTCATTAAATAAATTATAATGTATTATTTAAATTATTATTAAATTACAATTAATAATATGTTCGTAGGCGCCTGCTAAAAGTATGATTAACGCTCTGGCTCTCGCTGCCGCAGATTTCGCATTATAGCCATGATGTGCCATAGATGCTTGTAGTGGCTCGGAGTCCACTTTAAACCCTTATTCCTGGTGTAATATGATTGTTAGGCATAGGGCTTTCCAACCTACCCCGCAAAACATCTTATGTCCTGCATTTTTTTAGCAGGCAGACAACCTTGGCCATTATGGGACAGTTGCCTAATTCAAGAAGAATATATACGAAACATGCATAATTGAATAAGTTTGTAATTAAATGTAAAGCTCTATAAAACGAGAATTTCAGCATAACAAATGATAAATGCAATGAAAATTAAATTATAATACTTATATGCTTTTTTTTTCATGCTACATATAACATGAAAAAAAAATATTTCATTTAAAATGAAAACAATCTTATTGAATTTTCTATTATTAATTAAAATTCTGATTTTTTTTTCTAAAAATGTTTATTCTTTAATCGTTCTTTATTTTAAATTATTCAAATATTTTTTTTTTTTTTTTAAATTTTATTGCTAATTACTCTATATTTTTCACCTCTCACCATAAAGATTTGTTACTATTGCTGAATACTACAGAAGATTTATTTTATGATTTAAAAATTATCTTAAATTTTCAGAGTTTATTTTAATTGTAATTTAATGCATTTACATCAATAACTATTAATGTAAACACCTTCACTTCTCCTTTTAAATTGCATGCAAAAAAAAAGAAATGCAACTTATAGTGATAAAAAAAAGACAATAATAGCAAAAAAATCACTTAATTAACAATAATTTGTTCTGATTAATAAAAAGTAATTTGCAATAAATTAGATAAAATTAACCCGAATCTGTATCCAAAAGGACATGCAAAAAAATGCAACTCACATTCATTAGGGAAAATGATATTAGTCGAAAATTAATTAGAAAGCAGTAATAACTTGTAATAATGGATTTAAAAAATTAATTTGGAGAGAAAATTAATGAAAAGACTCCTGCTATTTCCATTAAAGGATATTATACGGAAAACTGCAATTTATTTTGATTAGGAAAGACAATAATGAACAACAAATGCTTACATTTTATTTTCTATTTGTTGAAGTAAATGTTCATAGCATGTTTGTTACCCTAAAACAACATTTGTAGATAAAAATTATTACGTTAACAATAGGAACCTATTTCCAGGAGAAATTTATTAATAGTTGTGAAACCACTTCAAACCGCTTGGCGAAATTACAGAACAATCTAGAATAATTAAAAATTAATGTTTATTATATCCTAGTATACGCTGGTCATTTAATTATTCAGAAACAAGTTTAGAGGTGAAGCATTTCTATAATTATGGAAGGGCATTGGAAAAAATGCAAATTGTTGGTGACTCCACTGCTGTTGCTTTCATCGGAATAGTTCCGTGAATGATCCAGTTTTCTTTTCTTTCAAAGAAAATGCAGAGACTTTAATTTATTATAAGGAAAATTTATTTATATTCATATTTGTATTTTTCAATGAATTACGATTTGATAAATATCCACAATTTTTTAGGGGCAGAAAACTGATAGTATTTACAAAATTATATAAATAAAAATATTTTTTGTCACGCATCATCAATTTCCACATCACATTAATGCAAACATATGTTGTTTCATTTTTAAAGCGTAAAAGAGCTGAGATTTCAATTATTTATCATAAGGTGTATTAAGTATTGATTAAATTTTATTATAAAAATAAATACTTTTAATTTGCATTAAGCAGCATTATTTTTATGTTTTTGGTAAGAAGCAAATGGTGTTCCCCACCTCAAAGATTCGTTTTCTCTCAAACTGCTATTGCATTAATTAAGCACGTTAAAATTACTGCATTAACTTATTCATTGTGTAAAAATACATCTCACTATTGAACACAATGCACGCGTAATATAGTAATATGTTTGCTATTTTTGTGGCAGATCTCGTATTTGTTCAAAATTGCAGTGGTAAAAATGCTTTAACTGGTATAACCCGGATAAGCTGAATGTCCTTTTATAGTTGCCAATATTGTCAGATAAGAGTATCAGGTTTTTGAAGACATAAATAGCTAAAGAGAATGCATTTTAAGCTGAATATGTTGCATCTCAGATATTATATTTTATTATAATCTTATCATTTGATTAAAAAGGGTTTTTAATGCTAACCAATTCAATGAAAGTTTATGCCACATAAAATTATCCCAAATATTTCTAGCGGCCGGATGGCGATTGGTTAGTCGTCTCGCCTTTGGTATCTCAGGGTTCAGAATTGAATCCTATTGGTGTACTGGACGTTTGTTAATGGCTCGGAATTCACGGTAAACAATAAATCACAGTCTTTAGCCTAAAATGTGTACAAAATGACTGTAAAGAGACAAACCAGCCAAATATTTCCTATAATCTTTGGAATATTATTTTATTATTAGTTAAAAATAATATGAATATAAAAACCGGCAAAACTTTTAGATGCAATAAAATTTATTTTACCAATAATTGGTTCCTTTTGGTTAATTTTGAAATACTCTAAATTAACCTAATATTAAATTTATATTAATTAAATAGTTCGCACTCGAAATTCATTTTTCAATTGATTTCCTTTTAATATTAATTGTTTAAAACTTGCTTTTTTATACGTCTTAAATACATTTAAGTTTATGAGTAATAAATGTAGTACTTTTGATATTCAGGAAAATATATAGTTGAGCAATGGTGAAATGTTTCATAATAAAACTAAATATTGAAATTTTTGCTTTCTTTAAGAATTTAGTAAATAATTAATTTATATAGGAATACAAATATTTGATTATACAAATGCACAAAATTATTCTACAGATCTGGGGTAAATTGAATACAATATGAAATGTTTTAGACATGAACAGCTGAAATCTGTACAAATGATTAATCTCTTTTAGAAAAGTATATCTTTACTTTCAGTAAGTGAAGAAGACGTCATGTTGAAGACTGTTCCAATAATAGAACATGGCATTAAGTTCGAATTAGAGAAGTGCATTTTTTTCCCTAAAAATTTCGAAGGTAATTAAGCTTCAATCAATGTTGTGAAAAATGTTGCTTTCCTAAAGAAATAAATAAATAACGCCGTTGACGGTAGGATTAGTCATTAAAGCAGAATAATTATTAAACCCTAAAAATTCGATGTATTCAAAGTTGGGAGTAATTAGTAATAAACAGAAACGACTTGGTGGAATAAAGTTTGACATTGTGTGAATATTTCTATTTTATTTATGTTGGACATTAAAGATTCAAACCCTGGCGTGAAAATTAAGGATTTTATGTTGTGTTCATAATTTTGAAAGTTACTTCAGTCTTTGGAGTTTGTATTTCAATTCTTATTAAAGGAAAACAGAAAATAATTTTTCATTTATTAGTTGTTTCACGGATAATAAAACTTAACAAGTTATTCTCAAGAGTTTATTAGCTTTAATTTATTTATTGGTATAAATTTCCAAGCTATTTAACTAATTTTGGTAAAATATGTTAAAAGCATTCCTTAGTTGCTAAAAGTACTGGTGTTCAAAATAATACATAACTTGTCGAATTTTTCGTAAAATATTGAGCGAAATGTAAGACTAATGATTCCAAACAAATTTGCAAATCTTTTATGTCAAATATATAATTATATAATGCTTATGGGTAGGGAATGTAGAGAAACCAGCTCAGGCAGTTCAATGAATTTTGAGAGTTTTCTTTTTTTTGCAACGTTTGGTAAAATGGAGATAATGTTACTCAAGTCCGTGACAATCTTAAATCCCACGTACCTCTTGAACGGTTCTAAATAAGTAATGTCTAGAGACTATGGCTACTTACCCAGGAAAAATGACTCTGAGTCAGCCGAATTTTAAACTGAATATAGTTACTATAGTGGGATGCTGGTGGCTTGTGTGGTGCTAAATTTTAAGAAATTAAGAAGATTTGTGTAGAGAGGGATATTGATGTTCTGGTAATCCTAGAGACAAATATCTCAGGAAAAAACCAAAATAAAACTATATATCAGTTCCTTAATTAAAATAGTAAATACATCATTTTCAGTCTATTCCATCACATATAGAAATTGGCAAAACGGAAGGAACAGAAGAAGTTCTTGGACAGTTTCCGATCACTCTTGACATTTAACAGAAATATACGTGATAAAATTAAGTCCTCATCAGGGCTGCAACATGTTGAAGAAGGATGTTAATTGATAAAAACAATTTAAGGTATTTGAATCCGTAGAGACAAGGTTTGAGCAAGATCATTCAATAAAGACGAATAACTGGCAATTAAATGCAATTGAAAATTGCCATTTTTCCATTACAATAATAGCTTTCTAGCTCTCTTGTGACTTTCATGCAGACACTGAAATCCGAGTTTCAAGAGTTACTGTTTCTATAAGGTTTCTCGAGAAATATCAGTTTGAAAGAAGGTCTGCTTTTTGGGCACTTTTCACTTCTGTGCACAGAAATGTCTTCTTATATTGATATATAGAATATAGACTTTGAAACAGAGACTAGTAGGGATTGCACTATTTATTAATGTTCTGGTTCAGCTGGTTACTTATTCTCGACTTACATTCTTTTAGAAAGAACCAGTGATTCAACATTCAAAAAAAGAAACCTCTATGGCGATATAATGTTGATGACTTGAGCAGACATCATATTGAATAGAAGTGCAGATATCCATATATTTGTCAGAAGCTCCGTGACCACTGCGAAGTAAAAGAAGTATGTTTTTGAGTCTTTTTTTTTTTTTTTGCTTTTTAAAGGGTACAGTTTATCCTGTGTAGACAGAGGATGCATCTGGTATATAAAGTTCATTACATTTAATCCTCTGTATGGATTGACGAGTCGGATTT
Organism: Caerostris extrusa; assembly: GCA_021605095.1. Classification (NCBI taxonomy): domain Eukaryota; kingdom Metazoa; phylum Arthropoda; class Arachnida; order Araneae; family Araneidae; genus Caerostris; species Caerostris extrusa. The sequence goes on along the minus strand of BPLR01012772.1, from coordinate 130,850 downwards.
CCAGAGCTCAATCTTATGTAATATGTCTGGAATGGTCTTGGGAAGGGAAATTCAACTCGTCTTCCATCGAGAAATATACTTATAATTTCTGGTTATACTAATATATCAATACGTGTAACTTATTATATATTTACTTAAAAATTCTGATGTTTTATGTTGTACGTATGTACCAAAATTGTTACATCCTTTCCTCATTCTATATAACCTATGTTCATACTTCATTTCATTTAAATGCAGTCTATAGATCTTTTGATTATCGACCAAAAGTGAAATTACTCTTAAATTTATTAAAATCCTATTGTTATTTTTAAACATTTATTCATTTTCAAGTGGAATGAAAGATGTCTAACAGATTTAGCGTTATTCTGGTGCACCACTGAGTTAGGGGCTATGCACCCATAAATATTATGCCTCCACAAATCAATACAAATATACAAGGAGGGCATGTGAAAGTTTACTTTTTATTCCTGTATCATAAAGTTCGAAATAACAGCTTTTCCACTGAAAGATGTATTGTTCCATGTCTTTGCAGTGGAAACAATTCTGTTTTAGAAGTCAGACACTCTATCCATTAATCATTGTGAGTCAATAACTAATAACAATTAGAATTCTTCGACTCAAAAGGATTTAGAAAATAGAATTCAATGACATAAAAAAAGTATAATTGAATACAATTATTAAATAATTAGTTTTTTTATTTTTTTTTTAATTTTATACAATTATTAATATTTTTTTGTTATCTAAGTAGTGCTTTTATACATAGTGTGTTTTAACATCTTTTTTTGAGAACCACAAATCAATTAATAAACTTGCTAGAGATTATTTATTTTTACTTGGATCAAATAACTTATTTTAATTTTACGTTTAATATGAATATATATAGTAGAAATTTTATTAAAATGGGAGATTTAATGTGATCTGTTATTTATTATTTATTATTCTGTGGGACACGAATTTCATTACTTTTGAAATTCTTAAGATAAATGTAATTTTTACAGCTTTGATATTTCAATAACTATTTATTAGTAAAGAAGGAAATTCTAATATTCTGAACTAATTCAAAATTTAAAATATCCCAAATCAAATATTATTTCATTAAACTTGAACAATAAGAAATATTCTTTACCTTGCTTAAGGTACATTATTTAGAATTTCCATTCATAACCTTCTATAAAATATTAAGGACTTATTTGAGCTTAAATTTCAACCAAATTTACCCTAACATCTATTTAAATTGAATATAGGGTGGCTCATATTTCCTCTTTTCATTTAAGAAGGAGATTATTAAACTTTCTTGGTAACTCTTAGAGTCAAATTTATGAAGGAATTACGCGCTAAGTGCAATTTTATATGGTGTTCGTAAATCATCTCGTATTTCTCATTGAAGTCGTCCTTTAAAATGTTGATCTTCCTTGACGGAGTTTAATTGATTGAAAAATGATTCGAGAAATGAATGCAACTTTTAATTACTTTCAGAAGTTGCTAAAGGGAATAAATTCGATGAATATTCGATAAGCAGAAGTTAAGGGGGAGAAAAGCATTTTGAGAAAGAAATATGCGACCTTTAAAAGGTTGTTTGGTATTTTTAAATCTTATACCATTTGAATGATTACTATTTTCTGTGTTATTTCACTGAATATTAAGATTCATTCATTTGACTTATTGAGTCTCAAAGCAGGAAATTCAGCCTCTTTGAATCGGATGTCACTCTTCTATGTCATGAGAATTGACACGTGCCAAAAATGCTTTAGCTGATTAGAAGCTGCCTTAAAATGTTTTATTTGCTTGTAATTGGATATAATCTGTTTGTTTGTACTAAGTAAAAATTTTAAATAGAACAATAAACAAATAATAACTATATGCAGGATGAAGTAATATAATGGGCATATTTAAAATGTTGTTTCACTCATGGTCAACACTTTGCAAAATATAATACTAGTTATTCTTAAATTCAAGTTATGAATATGTATTCAAGGCTTTTTAGAATTATCCAATAAAATTATTTACATTTGAGAGTGATAATATATATATATATATATATACACTGAAGTGACAAAAGTCATGGGATAGCAATATGCACATTTTCAGATGGCAGTAGCATCGCGTAGAACAGGTATAAATGCGCAGTGCTTTCGCAGAGCTTTCATTTCTGTTCAAGTTATTCATGTGAAGAGGTTTTGACGTGATGATGACCGCACGACGGGAATTAACAGACTTTGAACGCGGAATGTTAGTTGGAGCTAGACGCATGGGCCATGCCATTTCGGAAATCGTTAGGGAATTCAACATTCCCAGATCCACTGTGTCAAGAGTGTGCCGAGAGTATGAAATTTCAGGCATAACATCCCATCATGGACAGCGCAGTGGTCGACCGCCTGCACTTAACGACCGAGACCGGCGACGTCTGCAAAGAGTCGTAAATTCTAACAGACAAGCAACACTGCGTCAAATAACCGCAGAAATCAATGTGGGACGTACAAGGGACTTGTCTGTTAGAACTGTGCGCAGAAATCTGGCTTTCTTGGGCTATTCCAGCAGAAGACCGACTCGAGTGCCTTTACTGACAGAACGACATCGCTTGCAGCGATCTCGTGGGCACGTGAGCATATCGGTTGGTCCCTAGATGAATGGAAAACCGTGGCCTGGTCAGATGAGTCACGATTTCAGTTGGTAAGAGCTGATGGTAGGGTTCGAGCGGGGCGCAGACCCACGAAGCCATGGACCCAAACTGTCAGCAAGGCACTGTTCGTGCTGGTGGTGGCTCCGTAATGGTGTGGGCTGTTTTTTCATGGAATGGACATGGTCCTCTGGTGCGACTGGACCGAACATTGACTGGAAATGCTTATGTTCAGCTACTTGGAGATCACTTTCAGCCATTCATGGACTTCAGGTACCCAAACAACGATGGGATTTTTATGGATGACAATGCGCCATGTCACCGGGTCACAACTGTTCGCGATTGGTTTGAAGAACATTCTGGACAATTCCAACGAATGATCTGGCCACCTAGATCGCCCGACATGAATCCCATCGAGCATTTATGGGACATCATCGAGAGGTCTGTTAGTGGCCAAAATCCTGCACCATCAACGCTTTCACAATTATGGACGTCTATCGAGACAGCATGGCTCAATATTCCTGCAGAAGACTTCCAACGACTTGTTGAGTCCATGCCACGTCGAGTTGCTGCACTTCGCCGGGCGAAAGGAGGGCCGACACGATATTAAGAGGTATCCCATGACTTTTGTCACTAGTGTATATATGGGAATGGGTATATAAATGGGAATGTGTAATAGTAGAAATGGGTAAAGCCTTACAACCCAGGATTAAAATATACTTGTTTCCATTTTATCTTTCTTTGTTAGTGAAGAATTCAGAGAAAAAATTATCAGTCTGTAATTAGGTTTTTAACATTAATCTGCTCAAATGCTTTTCGTTTTATTCGCATGGAATCATAGAACATTTCAACACGTCCCACAGTTCTTCCGCAGTTCTCGAGCGGCCATTTGAAAAGAATGGAACCTGCTTTTTAAGAGGGTTTTTTTGTGACAGGATACCAATCTTTTGTTATCTTCTTTTTTTTTTTTTAATTAGGACTCAGGACAAATATTTAAATAATGTTAAAGCATGTTAACGAAAAGCAGATATGTGTGTGCACAATAAAATTTAATTAAGTACATGTTTGTCAAAGACCAAAACAGCGAGCAGCTAACTAACTTGTGAGAAAATAGTTAATTGAATGTGCTGAGAGAAACAGAGGTAATTCAAAATAAATATGACAGTAATCAGGAATACTGAGTGATACATTTAAAAAATGCAAAGCAAGCCCAATAGAAGAAAAAAATCATAGAAAGAGAAGGAAGGGGTTGAGAAATTCAAAAAAATCTGAATCGTTGGCATTTGAATGCTATGGGCTTTGGGGGGGCGTATCGTTTGGGTGGTTACTACACTTCAAATACTATGAAAGAAAGTTGAATAACAAATTAGATGAATAAGGCGCTACTTTAGGGTAAGTAATCCATTATTTATTCTGGAATAGGTGAACATATTGAATATTTTTCACTAGAATATATATTTTGATTATAAAATATATAAAAAAAAACTTGCAAGAAATATCTAACATGCATCGTCTTATTTTGACGTCTAATTTTGTAAACATCATTCTAACAATCGGGAAACACTTTAATCTTATTTTCTAGCATTTTTCAAGTTTTAGGTAACATATTGCTAATCATCCAAATTTATTCAAATGCTTCTAAGCACGTAATTAATATTTAATTTTTCTATAATATTAAGATAATCACTTTTTTTTTTTTTAATGAGTAATTTTGTTTTAATAAATAGAAATCATAACTTTTGAAGCTTAAATATTATATTACACATATATTAAAAATACTTTTTTTTATCTATGTCTTCGTTTATTTTTGAAAGATAATGTCAGTTTATTATATTTCTGCGTATAACAATTTCATCCATCCAAAAGACAAATGAATCTCATTCTCCAATATCAATAAGCTTGAACAAACATAATATTAAAAAATATCTGCCAAAATATGCAAAAGCCTAGAAACTCTTTCATGCAATAAAAAAAAAAAAAAAACTTTTATATCAATTTATTTACTAGCGACTCTTTACTTTTATATTAAAACTCTTACTTTTACTATTTACTTGTTTCTGAACCTCACTTCACTGTAATTGAAGTGCTGTGCCGTCCACATGATTAAGACTCACGGAATCACCTCATCCTCTCGCTCCCACCACTGCACAACAGTACTCATGCTAACGATTCAGATTGGAGAATTTTCTCATCCTCCCCCTCCCTCTCTCTGCTTTGTTTTCATCTTTTATTGGGTTTTGTTTATAATCTGCTTTTCTTTTTTTTTAGCCCAGCATTTCTGCGTGACGCCGTATTTATTTACAATTTCCACTGTTTCTCTCTGCACACTCGACTAACTATTTTCTCGCAAGTTTGTTAGCGACTCGCCTCCGACAAACAAGGACTTAATTCAATTTTGTTGCGCACCCACGTTACTGCGTTTCTTTTCCGGCGTTGTTTTTTTTAAAGATGCGCCCCTCATTAAAAAAGCAAGGGGAAGGAAGAAGAAGAAAAAACGCAAGAAGACAACGTTTGACGCCGGTATCCTCTCACAAAGGATTCTCTTCTGTGCCATCTTCTGTTTCCTTCTTCTTCTTTTTTTCATTATTCTCTCTCCACCCCACTTAAGCGGCCACTGAGAATTGCTGGAGGGGTCGTGGGAGGGTTTTTGAAGTGTTCTCCGATTCCGTGCGAATAAAATGAAAAGTAGTTCAGCAGATTCAAAGCGGGACTTCTAATTGCAACCAAAGAAGTTTTACTCAAAAATTTTCTCACTAATAGAAAGACAAAATGGAAACAAGCATCTTTTCATCTTTTTTATTTTTTTGAATAAATTAAGTGTTTCCCTCTTCCACTTACATATGGATCTGGTATACTTCTAATCCAGCAGATCTTTCTTAGATATTTTCATTCATAAAATTTAGAATACCTTATTACAAACATATTAAGTTATTTCTAAAAAATCGCATCTTTCCATTTTTGCATAAAAGGGTAGCATAAAGTGATAATTAATGAATAATATTTAATTAATTAATGATTAAGATATGTATTATCATTTTAAGATATAATAAATGGCACTCAAATCCAATCATCATGTTTATGCGATATTTGTTTGTATTGCTGGGCATATTTATGGTAAGACTTTACCGAATTATTTTTATAGGTTCATGTAGTAACATTTTTAATTACGTTGTTTTGTATCTAAATACTGTTTGGTATATTCTTGTCTACTGTTGTTGGTATCCTCTACAATAACTTTAAATTTAAATTAAAAATTTATGAATTGTTAATACCTGGTGAAATTTCATTTTACAGTAATATCTATCGATTTTCTCTAACAATTTTCTGAATGGTCTATTGAAGATCTTTTCAATCATGCATTGTTTGAATTTTAAAAAACTCAAATTACTTCATTAAATAAATTCTATATTCTGTAGGCTATTATAAAATTATAATGTATAATATATAATATGGCTTGATGGCCGAGTGACTAGGACTCTGGCGCTCAGTGGAGCATTAGCTTGCAGCATATATGCTTGTAGTAATTCAGAATACACTTCAATTCTAGGTCCCGGTGTAAAATGATCGTAGCTAGGGTATTGTTGTTACTCTACTTACCGTAGCTTATCTTCACGCTACACACACATCCTTGTGTTGTCACAAGGTGGTGCTAACTGAGTAACGTTGGTACGGCGCTGGCTCTAAAGTTTAAAAGACAACTGTCTAAGTGTTTGTCAGCTACATTAGAACAAAATTATTAATATTTAATTAATAAGGTAAGATAGCAAATATATAATGTTTCAAGTATTAAGATAAACATTTAAATGTATGTACTAGATTTTTAATTAAATGTTTTTTTATTTGCTAAATTAAAATCCTAAATTCATAATAGCCAATCCAGCAAAACATCTCCTGTGTCGAAATATTCCAGTAGGCCAAATAGCTTTGGCCCAGCATAGGACTTTTACGTTATTGAATAAGAATATTTACGAAACATGCATAATTGAAAGATTGTAATTATTTTAAAGCGCTAAACAGAGAGCAATAACACTTTAAAAATGCTAAATGCAATACGAATTAATCAATTATAATATGTATTTTTTATGCTACTCATATCATGAAAAAAATATTTCATATCATATATATCTAAAAATAAAAAAATTATAATTGAGTTTTACAATAAGAATTAAAATTCTGTCTTTTTTTTCCCAAAACTGTTTATTCATTACACATTTTTTATCATTATATTATACAAATATTTATTTCTTTTAAATATGATTACTAATTACACTATTTCACCTTTTACCATCGAGATTTGTTATTATTACTGACTGCTACAGGAGATATATTTTAGGATTTAAAAATTATTTTATATTTTCAGAGCCTAATTTAACTGTAATTTAAAGTATCTACATACAAAATTATTAATCTAAATACCTCCACTTCTCCGTACAACGTACATTGATAAGAAAAGACAATAATAACAAAAAAATCATTTAATTAACATCAATAATTTGTTCAAATTAATTAAAAATAATTTGCAATAAATTAGACAAATGAACCCGAACCTCTCTTCAAAAGGACAAGCAAAAAAAAAAGTGCGACATTCATTAGGGAAGATGGTATTAATTGAAAAAATTAGAAAAAGCAACAATAACTTGTAATAATGGATTAAAAAAATTAATTTGGAGAAAAATTAATGAAAAGACTCCTGCTATTTCCATTAAAAGGATATTATACGGAAAACTGCAATTTATTTCGGATTAGGAAAGACAATAATGAACAACAAATGCTTACATTTTATTTTCTATTTGTTGAAGTAAATGTTCATAGCATGTTTGTTACCCTAAAACAACATTTGTAGATAAAAAAATAATACGTCCACATGATTAAGCCTCACGGAATCACCTCATCCTCTCGCTCCCACCACTGCACAACAGCACTCTCATGCTAACGATTCAGATTGGAGAATTTCATTCCCCCTCTCTCTGCTTTGTTTTCATCTTTTATTGGGTTTTGTTTATATCCTGCTTTTCTTTTTCTTTAGCCCAGCATTTCTGCGTGACGCCGTATTTATTTACAATTTCATCTGTTTCTCTCTGCACAGTCGACCAACTATTTTCTCGCACAAGTTTGTTAGAGACTCGCCTCCGACAAACAGGGACTTAATTCAATTTTGTTGCGCACCCAAGTTACTGCGTTTCTTTCCCGGCGTTGTTTTTTTAAAGATGCGCCCCTCATTAAAAGCAAAGGGGAAGGAAGAGAGGAAGAAGAAACGCAAAAGAAGACAACGTTTGACGCCGGTATCCTCTCACAAAGGATTCTCTTCTGTGCCATCTTCTGTTTCCTTTTTCTTCTTTTTTTTTTCATTATTCTCTCCACCCCACCTCAAGCGGCCACTCGAGAATTGCTGGAGGGGTCGTGGGAAGGGTTTTTGAAGTGTTCTCCGATTCCTTGCGAATAAAATGAAAAGTAGTTCAGCAGATTCAAAGCGCGGACTCTAATTGCAACCAAAGAAGTTTTTGCTCCAAAAATTCTTCTCTACTAATAGAAAGACAAAGTGGAAAAAAGCATCTTTTTCATTTGAGGCGGTAAGGATTCATCCCTTGTTTTTAAATAAATTAAGTGAATCCCTCTCTTCCACTTACATATCGATCAGGTATATTTCTAATCCGGCAGAACTTACTAGATATTTACATTCATAAAAATTCAGAATACTTTTATTACAAACATATTAAGTTATTTCTAAAAATCGCGTCTTTCCATTTTTGTATAAAAGGGTAGCATAAAGTGATAACTAATGAATAATATTTAATTAATTAATGATTAAGATATGTTTTATCATTTTAAGATATAATAAATGGCACTCAAATCCAATCATCATGTTTATGTGATATTTGTTTGTATTGCTGGGCATATTTATGGTAAGACTTTACCAGAATTATTTTTATAGGTTTCATGTAGTAACATTTTTAATTACCTTGTTTTTGTATCTAAATATTGTTTGGTATTCTTGTCTACTGTTTTTGGTATCCTCTACAATAACTTTAAATTTAAATTAAAAATTTATGAATTGCTAATACCTGGTGAAATTTCATTTTACAGTAATTTCTATCGATTTTCTCCAACAATTTTCTGAATGGTCTTTTGAAGATCTTTTCAATCATGCATTGTTTGAATTTTAAAAAACTCAAAATACTTCATTAAATAAATTCTATATTCTGTAGGCTATTATAAAATTATAATGAATAATATATAAGATTAGCTTGATGGCCGAGTGGCTAGGACTCTGGCGCTCTGTGGAGCATGCAGCATATATGCTTGTAGTAATTCAGAATACACTTTAAATTGTTGGTCCCGGTGTAAAATGATCGTAGCGAGGTATTGTTACTCAATTCCGTAGCGTATCTTCACGCTACACACACATCCTTGGTGGTGCTAACTGAGTAACGTCGGTGCGGCGCTGGCTTTAAAGTTTAAAAAAGACAACTGTCTAAGTGTTTGCAACTACATTAGAACAAAAATTATTAATATTTAATTAATAAGGTAAGATAGCAAATATATAATGTTTCAGTATTAAGATAAACATTTAAATGTAAAATGTACTAGATTTTTAATTAAATGTTTTTTTATTTGCTAAATTAAAATCATAAATTCATAATAGCCAATCAGCAAAACATCTCCTGTGTCGAAATCTTCCAGTAGGCAAATAGCTTTGGCCCAGCATAGGACTTTTACGTTATTGAATAATAAGAATATTTACGAAACATGCATAATTGAATAAGATTGTAATTATTTTAAAGCGCTAAACAACGAGCAATAACACTTTAAAAATGCTAAATGCAATACGAATTAATCAATTATAATATGTATTTTTTTATGCTACTCACATCATGAAAAAATATATCTTATCATATATATCCTAAAAATACAAAAATTATAATTGAAGTTTTAAAATAAGAATTAAAATTCTGTCTTTTTTTTTCCAAAACTGTTTATTCATTAAACTTTTTTTATTATTATATTATACAAATATTTATTTCTTTTTTAAATATGATTACTAATTTTTCACTATTTCACCTTTTACCATCGAGATTTGTTATTATTGCTGACTGCTACAGGGAGATATATTTTAGGATTTAAAATTATTTTATATTTTCAGAGCCTACTTTAACTGTAATTTAAAGTATCTAAATACATAATTATTAATGTAAATACTTCCACTTCTCCCATTACAACGTACATTGATAAGAAAAGACAATAATAACAAAAAAAATCATTTAATTAACATCAATAATTTGTTCTAATTAATTAAAAATAATTTGCAATAATTTGCAAAATGAAACCGAACCTCTCTTCAAAAGGACAAGCAAAAAAGTGCAACTGACATTCATTAGGGAAGATGGTATTAATTGAAAATTAATTAAAAGCAAATAATTTGTAATAATGGATTAAAAAATTAATTTGGAGAGAAAATTAATGAAAGGGCTCCTGCTATTTCCATCAAAAGATATTATATAGAAAACTACAATTTATTTCGATTAGGAAAAGACAATAATGAACAACAAACATTTTATTTTCTATTTGTTGAAGTAAATGTTCATAGCATGTTTGTTACCCTAAAACAACATTTGTAGATAAAAATTATTACGTTAACAATAGGAACCTATTCCCAGGAGAAAGTTATTAATAGTTGTGAAACCACTTCAAACCGCTTCATGAAATTACAGAACAATCTAGAATATTTCAATCAATAGAACATGACATTAAGTTTGAATTAGAAAAGTGCTTTTTTTTCCCTAAAATTTAGAAGGTATTTAAGCTTCAATCAATGTTGTGAAAATGTTGCTTTCCTAAAGAAATAAATAAATAACGCCGTCGACGGTAGGATTAGTCATTAAAGCAGAATAATTATTAAACCCTAAAAATCGATGTATGCAAAGTTGGGAGCAATTAGTAATAAACAGAAACGACTTTTGGAATAAAGTTTGACATTGTGTGAATATTTCTATTTTATTTATATTGGGCATTAAGGATTCAAAGCTCGGCTTGAAAATGGATAATTTTATGATGTGTTTATAATTTTGAAAGTTACTTCAGTCTTTGAGTTTGTATTTCAATTCTTATTAAAGGCAAACAGATAATAATTTTCCATTTATTAGTTGTTTCACGGAAAATAAAACTTAACAAAAGTTATTCTAAAGAGTTTATTAGCTTTAATTTATTTGTTGGTATAGATTTCCAAGCTATTTAACTAATTTTGGTAAAATATTTTAAAAAGCATTCTATAGTTATTAAAACAAATGCTGACTGGTGCTCTAAATAATACACATCTTGTCGATTTTTTTCGAAAAATGCTGAGCGAAAGGTAGGACTAATGATTGCAAACAAATTTGCAAATATCTTATGTTAAATATATAATCATATAATGCGTATGGGTAGTGCATATAGAGAAACCAGCTCAAGCAGTTGGATGAATTTTGAGAGTTATTTATTTTTTTTGTCACCATTTGTTAAAAAGAAGCTAATGTTACTTGCGTCCGTGACAACCTCAAATCACACGTGCCTCTTGAATGGTTCTAAATAATAATGCCTAGAGGCTATGGCTACTTACCCAGGAAAGATGACTGTGAGTAAACCGAATTTTAAACTGAATATTCTATAGTGTTATACTGGTGGCTTGTCTGGCGTTCAATTTTCAGAAATTAAGAAAATTTGTGTAGAGAGATGTTGATGTTCCGGTAATCCTAGAAGCAAATATGTCAGAAAAAAAAACCAAGATAAAAACTATATACAGTTCCATAATAAAAAATGTAAATCCATCATTTCCAGTGTATTCCATCACATGTTAAAATTGATGAAACGGAAAGACAGATCTTCTACCAAAAAAGGAACAGAAGAAATTCCTGGACGGTTTTCGAACACTCTGACTCTTTTGGGAGATCTATATGGGACAAAAATAAGTCATCCTCTGGGCTGCAACATATTGAAATGTTATATCAACTGATAAAAACAGTTTAAGGCATCTGAATTCCTAGAGGGATGATTTTGATTAAGATCATTCAATAGGAACGAATAACTGACAATTAAATGGTGCTGAAGATTGCCATTTTTCCTTTACAGCGAGACGTAGAAGCAATACGATAGCTTCCGGATCTCTTGTGCTGTCATGCGGACACTGGAATCCATATTTCAAGGGTTATTGTTTCTAGAAGGATGCCGTAGAAAGAACTATTTTGCACATATGCCTGCTATTTGTGATCTTTTCACTTCTGTTTACAGGAGTGCCTATTTATATTGGTATATAGTACATCGACTTTGAAACATCGACTTTGTACATCGACTATTTAGTTGTTTCACGGATAATAAAACTTAACAAGTTATTCATTTAAAAAGTTTATTAGCTTTAATTTATTTATTGGTATAAATTTCCAAGCTATTTAACTAATTTTTGTGTAAACATCATGGATAAAGCATCCGTATATTTGCTAAAAGTACTAGTGTTCAAAATATATTTTCTTTGTCGAATTTTTCAAGTGTACAGTTTACCCTGACTAATGATTCCAAACAAATTTGCAAATCTTTTATGATCAAATTATAGTTATATAATGCTTATGGGTACGGAATGTAGAGAAACCAGCTCAGGCAGCTCAATGAATTTTGAGAGTTTTCTTTTTTTGCAACGTTTGGTAAAATGGAGATAATGTTACTCAAGTCCGACAATCTTAAACTCCCACGTACCTTTCTGGTTATACTAATATATTAATACATGTCTATAATCTATTTACTTAAAAATTCTGATGTTTATGCTGTACAGAGTCAGCCGAATTTAAACTTTTCTATAGTTACTATCGTGGGATGCTGGTGGCTTTCATTTAAATGGTGCTAAATTTTATTATCGAAATTAAGAAGATTTGTGTAGAGAGGGATGTTGATGTTCTGGTAATCCTTAACAAATATCTTAGGAAAAAACCAAAAAAAACTATATATCAGTTCCTTAATTAAAAATAGTAAATACATCATTTTCCAGTCTATTCCATCACATAGAAATTGGCGAAACGCAAGGAACAGAAGAAGTTCTTGGACAGTTTCCGATCACTCTTGACTCATTTAACAGAAATATACGTCATAAAATTAAGTCCTCATCAGGGCTGCAACATGTTGAACTGGGATGTTAATTGATAAAAACAATTTAAGGCATTTGAATCCGTAGAGAGAAGGTTCGAACAAGATCATTCAATCAAAGACGAATAACTGGTAATTAAATGCAATTGAAAATTGCCACTTTTCCATTACAATAACAGCTTTCTAGCTCTTGTGACTTTCAGGCGACACTGAAATCGAGTTTCAAGGGTTACTGTTTCTATAAGATTTCTCGAGAAATATCAGTTTGAAAGAAGGTCTGCTTTTTAGGCACTTTTCACTTCTGTGCACAGAAATGTCTTCTTATATTGATACATAGAATATAGACTTTGAAACAGAACCAGACTAGTAGGGATTGCTCTATTTATTAATGAGTTCTGGTTCAGCTGGTTACTTATTCTCGACTTACATTCTTTTAGAAAGAACCAGTGATTCAACATTCAAAAAGAAAATGGCGATATAATGTTGATCTGTTATGACTTGAGCAGATATCATATTGACTATTCAGAAACTTAAACATCCATATATTTGTCAGATGTTCCGTGACCACTGAACAATAAGAAGTATGTTTTTTGAGTCTTTTTTGCTTTTTAAAGGGTACTGTTTACCCTTTGTAGGCAGAGGAGGACTTATCTGGTATATAAAGTTTCATTACATTTAAATCCTCTGTATGGATTAACGAGTCGGATTTTGAGCTCAATCTTATGTAACATGTCTTGGTCTTGGGAAGGGAAATCCAACTCGTCTTCCATCGAGAAATATACTCTTATAATTTCTGGTTATACTAATATATTAACATGTAACTTATAATCTATTTACTTAAAAATTCTGATATTTTACGTAGGCAAATTCAAATTGTTACATGCTTTCCTCATTCTATATAACCTATGTTCATACTTCATTTGGATTTAAATGCAGTTGATAGATCCTTTGATTATCGACCAAAAGCGAAATTTTTAAATTTACTAAAATCCTATTGTTATTTTTAAACATTTATTCATTTTCAAGTGGAAGGAAAGATGTGTAACAGATTTAGTGTTATTCTGGTGCACCACTGAGTTAGGGCTATGCACTAAATATTATGCCTCCACAAATCAGTACAAATATCAAGGAGGGCATGGGCAAGTTTGCTTTTTATTCCTGTATCATAAAGTTCGAAATAACAGCTTTTCTACTAAAAGATGTACTGTTCCATATAGTTGCAGTAGAAACAGTTCTGTTTTGAAGTCAGACACTCTATCCATTAAGTCACTCTGAGTCAATAACTAATAACAATTCGAATTGCTTCACTCAAAAGGATTTAGAAATTAAAAAATCAATACATAGAAAAGTACAATGTTTGAATACAATTATAAATAATTAGTTCTTTTATTTTTAAATTTATACAGTTATTAATATTTTTTGTTATCTAAGTAGTATACATAGTGTGTTTTACATCTACATAATGGTGTTTGAACATCTTTTTTTGAGAATCACAAACCAAGTTAATAAACTTGCTAGAAATTATTTATTTTTACTTGATAAATAACTTATTTTAATTTTACATTTAATATGAAAATATAGAGTAGAAATGTATTTAAAATGGGAGATTTAATGTGATCTGTTTGTTTCTTGATTTATTATTCTTGGGGACACGAATTTCATTACTTTTTGAAATTCTTAAGATAAATGTAATTTTTATAGCTTTGATACTTCAATAACTGTTCATTAGCAAAGAATGAAAATTCTAATATTCTTGGACTAATTCAGAAATTTAAATATCCCAAATCAAATATTATTTCATTAAACTTGAACAATGAGAAATATTCTTTACCTTGAATAAGGTACGTTATTTCATTTAGAATTTCCATTCATAACCTTGCATAAAAATATTAAGGACTTATTTGAGCTTAAATTTAAACCAAATTTACCCTAACATCTATTTAAATTGAATATAGGGTGGCTCAAATTTCCTCTTTTCAATTAAGAATGAGATTATTAAACTTTCTTGTAAGCTCTACAACTCTTAGAGTCAAATTTATAAAGGAATTACTCGCTGCTGCAATTTTATGTGGAGTTCGTAAATCATCTCATATTTTCATTGAAGTTATCTTTTAAAATGTTGATCTTCCTGATGGAGTTTAATTGATTGAAAAATGATTCCAAGAAATGAATGCAACTTTTAATTACTTCCCAGAACTTGTTAACGGGAATAAATTCAGTAAATATTCGATAGGGAGAAGGTTAGGGGAGAAATGCATTTTTGAGAAAGAATGTATCTGTGACCTTTAAAAGGTGGTTTGGTATTTTTAAATCTTATACCATTCTAATGATTACTATTTTCGGTGTTATTCCACGGAATATTAAGGTTCATTCATTTTACTAATTGAGTCTCAAAGCAGGAAATTCTATCGCTTTGAATCGGATGTCAGTCTTCTCTGTCATGAGAATTGCCACGTGCCAAAAAGGCTTTAGCTGATTAAAATCTACCTTAAAATGTTTTGTATGTTTGTAATTGGATATAAATTTGTTTTTGTTTGCTACTAAGTTAATTAACATTTTAAATAGGACAATAAACAAATATTAACTACATGTAGGAAGATGTGATATAATGGGCATAATCAGAATGATGTTCCGCGCGGGTCGATTCTTTGCAAAATAGAATTAACGATAGAATTTTAGGTATTCCTGGAATTCATGTCATAAATATGTATTTCAGGATTTCCTATAATTCAAGTTATAAAAAATATTCAAAGATTTCTAGAATTCAAATTATTCACTAAAATTCTTGACAGTGATTAATGCAAACTGCCATAAGTCTATTGAATCAACTTTATTGAAGATTGAACTTTATTGTTGCTTTTTTCTATATGATATATAAATACAAGGTCGTGCAATTTTATCAATGAGAAATTTATTCTTTTCATCTAATGATAAAATAAAGTAATTTTCATATAATTACTGAATCGTAATTGTAATTTCAATAATTGAATTAATGAAGAAAAATTTTTGCAGAATGAAGGTATTTTCATTTAAAGAATTTGTCAGCAAATTTCATAATGATGTCTCAAAGGCGTATGAGAGGAACTCCATTGTTGTAAGAATCTTTTGTTAAAACATACATAAAGAGACATACGAGAAAATCTCTATTGGTACATATTCATTTATGCTACACAAATTAACTTTTATTAGCATTTGATAATATATAGTACTCGCTACCCTGTATTATTATACAAGTAATACTGGACAATATCAAGGGAAAACATTGTATAAAAATCAAACGACTTGATTATGTGTTTTTATATATGCATATGGTATTGCGAATTGTCTTTACAATTGTATACATGTATTTGCACCATATAGACTTAAAAAATTTCTGGTTTCGACTTATCAATGCAAATGTAATAATTTGTAATTTTTATAATGAGTTTAATATGTTTCTGTTAGTTCAAGAGAATTAAAAAATTAAAAATATAAAAAAAATCTATCTTAATGCACTAGTTAATTAAAATAACTTTTATCAAAATTATAGTTCACACTGGTTTTAATATATATATATTTATTTATTTATTTATTTATTTATATTATAGATCTTAATTTAAACAAATTTTATACGGTACTTAATTATGGACATACAATCATTATCTAACATTTTAAACATTTTTAGTTACAGTTTAATAAGCCTTTTATTCTAATAATGTTAATTAATTAAAAAATTTAATTTTACTATAAACTGATAAAAAAGTAAAATAATTAAATGTGCTTATGCAATTATTAAAATATGTTGAAGTGAATTATACAGAAATGTATAAGTCTCAAAGTGTCGATGAGAGATTCATACCTCATCGATCTGAAATGAGGGACACACTTAATTTACTCAAAAAAAAGGGTGAATCCTTACCAACCAGAATTAAAATATACTTGTTTCAATGTCATCTTTCTTCAGTCAGAGAAAAACTTATTTGTCTGTAATTACAAATTTAGTATAGAATCTACTACTACCACTTTTCGTTTTTTTTTCGCATGGAATCAGAGGACACTTCAAAAATCGTCCCACAGTCCTTCTGCAGTTCTCGAGTGGCCATTTGAAAAGAATGGAATAAAAAGAACCTTCTATTTAAGAGGATCTTTTGTGCTAGGATGCCAATCTTTGTTATCTTCTTTTTGCTTTTTAAACTGACGCAGGACAAATATTTAAATAAAGATAAAGTCCGTTAAAGAAACGTAGAATAATGAGTGCGCAATAAAATTAAATTAAGTCCCTGTTCATAGAAGGATAAAACAGCGAGCCGCCATCTAACTTGTGAGTAAATAGTTAACTGAATGTGCTGAGAGAACCAGAGGAAATTGTAAATAAGTATAACAGTATGCAGGAAGGCTGAGTGATAAATTAAAAGAATGTAAACCAATCCCAATGGAAGAAAGCAAAGCAGAGAAAGAGAAGGAAGGTGTTGAGAAGTTAAAAAAAATTCTGAATCGTTAGCATTTGAGGGTTGTTGTGCAATGGTGGAGGCGTATTGTATGGGTGTTTACTACACTTCCAAATACAAGAAAACTGAATAGTAAATTACATGAATAAGATGCTACTTTTTCATAAACAGCCCGGTATTTATTCTATTTTGTATATTTTAACTACTAAAGAAAGAAAACTTTAGCATTGTACATTATCATTTTCTTCTGGATATTTTTTCTTTATGTTGCTTGTAAATATTATTAATATGAAGGATTTTTACTTCGTTAGATTTTTTTTTTTTGCATTTTTATTTTAACAGTTATTATTTTTTATGTGTTTTTACAGAATATTTCTTACATTTTTAAATGCTTTACAGGTATGAATGTACGAAATTTTTTCCTTGTTATGAAAATATGTTTAAAATCTCTGAAAGATTGCAAACAGGAGATTATCGTCCACAACTCTACTTTAATATATATTTACCTGATTCAGATCTGAAATTATTTAATTACGCTTGTCAATGCTTGAGCTTCCTTTCATTCAGATGCAAATTTTTACTTGTACAAGTTAAAAATAAAAATTATTCTTATAAAAAGCTAATAGATTTGATAATTTTTATGGTTATTTATTAATTTTTATATGTTCTTTTAATTTTTCTTTTAAATGTGCAAAATAACAATTTAAATCTTATTTATGTATAATTTTTTAGAAAGTTAAAATTTATATCTGTTTCAAAACTGAAATATTTTTTGAAACAAGCATATTTAAATAAATTCGAAGATGTTACCATGACAAAATAATTTAATAAATAAAAACTCAAAAATTTATTAGAAACTTAAGCTTATTTTATGTTTATTCGAAGTAAAATGAATATTTAATTTATTAAATACAATTAAATTTCTACATAAAATATATTAGAAATTCTCATGTGATATATTTCAATATTTTACAACGAAAAATTCAATGTCTCATATGAAATACTTCACTTTTATTAAAAAACATTTTGAAGATGTACTAAAAATGAAATGACAATATCAAAGGAACAACTGAAAGGCAACATTTATAACTTGAATTTATTGTGATTTTCCAATCTTGAGAATATCAAATACAAATAGTTTTGAGTTAAATTTCTAAATATATAAATTCTCCTTGCACTTATAAATGAATATTTCAATAAATAATATACATATTGAAGGAAACTTTATTTAGTTTGCATTTTAAATTTCGTATTAGCTTTAATATTACAAATAATAATTTAATTCATTTTATATTATCAACATTTTCCTTAAAATAAAATTGGTTTACTTCCTTTCACTGACTTACATTGTTCTATTCTTACATGAGAGCAAGCACGAAAGGTTTAATTATTGTTATAACAGGTTTAATTATTGTCATCCGGTTTGACTAGTATTAAATATTTTAAGTAAATTAATTCGCTGGTGAATTCGCTCATTCAAGCATTTTAAGTTTGTTGGTCCTTATGAATTATTTATTAATTTAGTAAAGTTTGACTTAGCAAATGTTTATAATCTATTAATTATTCATACCGGGATGTTAATTAAAGGATTAGCAGATAAATTTATGAATGAACAAGTAGTAGACTTTGCGCCAAACCAGCCAGAAAAGTATTTAATAATATTTTCAAAATGCATTTAATTAATATTCAAAGAAACAGATTATTGTTAGAAATTGAATAAATAAATAAAACATAAATTCTATTCTTAAAATAATACAAAGCCATAAATAAATGCATGGTCAAAAGAAAATTTGTATTTTTAAACTTTACAATTTATATTATCGCAATGTATATTTCTGTTTTCTGCATAAATTACTATAAAAATATGGTAAAAGTGTAGTTGTGCATGATTGAGTGTCTAGCACTCTGGTGTTCGATGACCTGTCGGCTTGTAGTGGTTTGAAATCCACTTAAAACCGTAGGTTCCAGTCTCATACGGCCGTAGAGCGTCACAGAGCCCAATCAGATTTCTGACCCACATCATTCCCAAACTGTAAAGAGGCAACTCAGTTCTAGGCACTGTGATGTGGTGTAGTGTAATAATAGTAGTAAATAAATATATATATATATATATATATATTGCATACGGAATTTTGCGTTCTTACTAGTATACCAACAATCAGTTTTGAAAGGTTCAAGATGATTAGTGCTTTCAGTGAAGTTTTTGAAATATAACTTGTCATTTGATTGTCGTACTAAATGTCGTAAAAATTCCCTATGCAATATCTCTTTTTCAATACAAAAATTTCCTGTATACTGTCAAATTTAGCACTAAATCACCTCAATTCCAATTCAATGGAAGCCAAAATTCTAATCTAATAGATTCAAAACTTAATCCATGTACTTTGGAAAATATTACCACGATTACTATTGAAATGTTAAAAAAAATTTCGATTTTGTTTTAGTCAAGGGCTTAGAGTTGGATATAAACGTATGTTTGCACACATCTATGTTTTTGCAGTGTTTTAATGTAGTTTCCAACACTATGTTTTACCCCATTAAGAAGAAACTTGGGTGCCAGACTCGTGGCTCAGTGACAACATGCAGCTGATGAGCATTAGGGAATGAGTTTCAATCTGCTAGCATTGTTGTATACACTGTTTCAAAAAAAATAGGAGAGTCTATGGCGTTTGGGATGTTCAGCATCTTTCCCCTCGATAGTTGGACTACCTGGTGGGTGTTTACCAGGTTTTCTCAATACGATACGTTTCCCCTAAAAAGTCCTCCCGGAAGGCATGCCCTCCTTCTTCAACTTAAGAGTCAAGTTAGACTTCTACCAACTGATGCTCCATCACGGCAGCTATCCCAACCTTTCCCTCCTTCCATGAGACCACAAGGATTATTGGACTTGGTTTAGATGTTTCTGTCTACCAAGTGGGATAAGAAAAAATAAAGAAATAATAATAATAATAATAATTTTTAATAAATTTTCTACTTTATTATTTATTATTTTTATGAAACATTAGTTCTTAAGTATTTGCTTAAAAATTAAAAAAAAAAAAAAATGTATTGATGCTCGCTTATATATTGTAAGAAAATTTCATTCGAAATTTTGTTTTAAACATTTCTTGCAAGAATAATTAGAGAATTATATGACATTGCTGCATTGTATGTTATTGTTGTTGCAGCCAAGCAGAAATAGATAACATTTAGGAATTTCTCATTACATCATAACGCTCAACAATAAAAAAAAAAGTGATATAGATCAATTAATTTAGCAGATAGTTAGATAGCGGCACAGACATCCAACAAAAGATGCAGCAACTGTGAAGAAGAAAATAAAAACGCGGTCTAGCCTCAGAGTACGTGAGAGGAATTCCTTGCGGTGAAATTTTTCATTTTCTTTTGACCTCCCATAATGCAATATAGATCTTTTCGATGATTAAATGGAAAGGCTTTTGTCGCTTTGTGGTTTGGGATCTAAGAATAAAAGAGCGATACCAATTTAATACGGGCACATTCTTTTTTAAGCTCTCAAATCGGTCTTTTCTGTCAACTTTATAGATGAAACTAATATAATATTGTTCACTAAGTAAGATTAGGGGTTGTTGCACCAAACTGTGCAGTTCTGCAACAGCAGTTCTCTATTTATTGTTAGGCAGCATACCGAACCATTGTTAAGACAATTGTAAGACCGACATCAATTTCAAACTTTTATTATTTCTTTAAAAAATTTCAAAATTTATATCTCTGTTTATTGTTGAATTTATTTTAATGCATATAACATCGCACACCGAAATTATGTGAAAATATTTGAATTGCTTACAATTAGATTATTGTATAAATAAAAAGTTGTTTACAATTAGGATTATTGTATAAATAAAAAATGCCAATACAACACCGTATTACATAGTGTAATTAAATGGTAAGTAAAAAGAAATAAAGATTGTTTTTAATAAAGATTATTGTATGAATAAAAAGTCAATGCAACAATTTATATAGTGTTCTTAAATAATATATAAAAAGGAATGAATGTTATATAAATCAGGAAATGACGTTGCAATAACCTTTTAATAGCATTCTTAAATAGTAAAAAATAATAATAAATTAATAGTTGTAATAGTAAAGCTTTATACGAAAGGCTTTGCGTACTGTTGTAATTCTTTAATACATCGTAACCTAACTGTGTATTATTTTTACTTAATCATTTTATTTTTGTACGTTAGCTTTATATTGTATTATTATTTTTTATTGTGTTTGTTAGTATTTATTTTTATTGATATTGTTTCTTTCCATTCCGTGTACCCGTTCCCCTCTTGTATTAGTTGTATAGTTTTTGTAGATGTTGCACACTTTTGTAAATCTCTTGCACAAGGTAGTTATGGCACGTGCACAACGTAGGCAATAGAAAAGCCATCATGCTTTTGTAAAGCCCGTAACTCTAATTTAATTTTTTATATTACTTTAAATTAAGGGTAAATAAACACTGATAATTATTTTTTTATCAAAGATGTATGTAAATAAATAAAAAAAGAGTAATACTACTGTAGTAATTACTTCTCATATTTTTGAAGTAGACTAAATTATATTATATAGTGAAGCAAATCAAGCTTTAAAGAAACACATTTCAGCATTTTTAATGAATAACTTCTAATCAATCATGGAAAAATTAGTAAATGACAGCATACTACAAAAGCATTTTAATTCAAAATTAATAAATCTTTAATTCTTGAAGTACAGTTTTTATATATCTTCATAGAAACATTTATATCAAAATAAAGTAAAAAAAAAAAATGTTAAAAAATTAATTAGTTATATGTTGCTATTCATTCATTTCCTTTTCATTAATTTTGAAAAAATCATTAATTTATTTTGAATTTTCCTCTGCAATATAATTTTTTTTTTAAATTAACATGCATTTTCCTGTTCATAATTGTATTTGCATAAATATATCAAACTATGTTCTCTTTTCTTATGCTGTGAGCAAACAAATTTATGTTTAACTATGCAAATATAGTAAAATATTGTAAAAAATTATCATAATACACAAATATAAATGCAAATTACGATAACTACATAAACAAACCTTACAAAATATTTTATTGTTGAATTTTAGATGAATAATGTATTATGTGAAAAACATATTTATTTTATTCAAATTTTGATGAATTTTATATTTCTAAGCAAAATTAAAAAAATAAAAGTTGTTTGTAAAACTAATATTTGCCAGTTAAGTTTTATTAAATTTGATTTATTTTAAGATGTACTTTATTATTATTTAATTTTTTTTTTAATAATAAAATAGCAAATACTGTTACAAAAAAAAAAATCGACTATATATAGTAAAAATACTTTACTTGTATTAATTTTTTGTAATATAAAGGAAAATGAGGAAATTTTGTTTCTCGAAATATGATTTTAAAAACAAAAAACATTTGTTTATGACAGTGAGCGTTGTTAAATTCTATTCTAAACTATAATTAGTATTTTGAAAAATTGCGTATATACAGCATTGAATTGCTTGGCGTTTTCGTTAAATAAAGGGAATTGGAAAAATGAATTATTTAAAATGGAATATTGATCAATATTTTAAACTTCATTCTATAATTATTTTTGCTGTACAATTTTCTTGCACAGCAAAGTAGAAAAAAATACTACTACTCAGTCAGAAAAGATATTCATGGTGAATTTATTTTATTTGGCTTACTAATCTATTTTTAATAACACTACACACACACACACATATATATACATAGGGGGCCGTATAATCTATTTTTAATAATGCTGACTACTGGCAGATTTCGAGACAGGAGATGTTATTCCTTTTAAGGATAGGATTATCAGCACTACGCCCAACACTCTATGGTCACACTGAATCGGGACCTGCAGCTATATATACACTGAAGTGACAAAAGTCATGGGATACCTCTTAATATCGTGTCGGCCCTCCTTTCGCCCGACGAAATGCAGCAACTCGACGTAGCATGGACTCAACAAGTCGTTGGAAGTCTTCTGCAGGAATATTGAGCCATGCTGTCTCGATAGACGTCCATAATTGTGAAAGCGTTGATGGTGCAGGATTTTGGGCACGAACAGACCTCTCGATGATGTCCCATAAATGCAAGATGGGATTCATGTCGGGCGATTTAGGTGGGCAGATCATTCGTTGGAATTGTCCAGAATGTTCTTCAAACCAATCGCGCGAACAGTTGTGGCCCGGTGACATGGCGCATTGTCATCCATAAAAATCCCATCGTTGTTTGGGTACATGAAGTCCATGAATGGCTGCAAGTGATCTCCAAGTAGCTGAATATAAGCATTTCCAGTCGATGTTCGGTCCAGTCGCACCAGAGGACAAGTCCATCCATGAAAAAACAGCCCACACCATTACGGAGCCACCACCAGCTTGAACAGTGCCTTGCTGACGGTTTGGGTCCATGGCTTCGTGGGGTCTGCGCCACACTCGAACCCTACCATCAGCTCTTACCAACTGAAATCGTGACTCATCGGACCAGGCCACGGTTTTCCATTCATCTAGGGACCAACCGATATGCTCACGTTCCCACGAGTCGCTGCAAGCGATGTCGTTCTGTCAGTAAAGGCACTCGAGTCGGTCTTCTGCTGGAATAGCCCAAGAAAGCCAAATTTCTCCGCACAGTTCTAACAGACAAGTCCCCCTTGTATGTCCCACATTGATTTCTGCGGTTATTTGACGCAGTGTTGCTTGTCTGTTAGAATGACTCTTTGCAGACGTCGCCGGTCGCGGTCGTTAAGTGCAGGCGGTCGACCACTGCGCTGTCCATGGTGGGATGTTATGCCTGAAATTTCATACTCTAGGCACACTCTTGACACAGTGGATCTGGGAATGTTGAATTCCCTAAAGATTTCGAAAACGGCATGACCCATGCGTCTGGCTCCAACTAACATTCCGCGTTCAAAGTTTGTTAATTCCGTCGTGCGGTCATCATCACGTCAAAACCTCTTCACATGAATAACTTGAACAGAAATGAAAGCTCTTCGAAAGCACTGCGCATTTATACCTGTTCTACGCGATGCTACTGGCATCTGAAAATGTGCATATTGCTATCCCATGACTTTTTGTCACTTCAGTGTATATATATATATATAATGGCTGAGCTAAATGTCTAAAGCTCCGCCGCTCTCACTTGTTTTCAGGTTCGAGTCCTGGTGGTGCCATGGATGTTTGTAGCGATTTGGAATTCCCTTTAAACAGTAGTTCTGATATAATATGGCTATAGAGCGTTGGACACAAGGCTGAAAACCCTACCACGTAAAAAACAAAACTTCTCCTGTCACGAACTGCTCCACTATAAAAAGATAATAATGGTGATGATGTATATACATATATATATTTGAAATTTAGCATGTTATAAACTTCACTTTTAAATATATATATATATATATATATATATATATATATATATATAAAATAAAATTATATATATATATATATATATATATATATATATATATAATTTTTATTTTTAAAATATATTTAAAAATGAAGCATTACATGCTAAATTTCTATGTACGCAACCTATAACATTCATAGTAAGCTAAATGATCTCAAGTGATTTTATGCGATTCAATTTTCTTTCTGATTAATCAAGTATATGGATATTTTTCAAACAATTGCAGTGCATTAATTTCAAAATACTCTTTAAGTCAAAATAAAATTATTCTTACTTTTATTTTGCTTATTAAACTCTTAATGCAAATTTGAGATACTTTCATAATGAAGGAAATGTATGAGATATTCTATTATTACATGGATATAAAAATAGAATGATTTCTCGAAAAGGGTAAGGTTACGATTAGAATTACAAACGATTTTCATTAATTTCCTTTTTCGTGACAATATCAGATGTTTCCGACTAATGTATTCTCTGCGTCAGTGCAGTTCATTTTGAAATAGGAGCGCAAAACAGAAATTTCTTTCTATTGTTAGCAACATAACATCATGTCTTTTTTTTTTCAATAACAATGTTTTTCCATAAATATTTTATAGAAAAGTCTATGCAGTTAGCAAACTAATTTAATCTCTTTTATTCAGAAAATAAGTTTAACCATATATATATTTTTTTATCTATTTCCCAACGACTATTTTTATTGCAATAAATAATTATGAAATCCATAGAGAAATAAATAATCTCTCTTTCTCTCGTCAATCATTTTTAAATAATGTTTTCCATAAATAAATTATTCTTAATTAATGTTATGTTAATGAATCATGTCTTTTGTATTTAGTAATAAACATTTTAGTAGATGCATGCAAAGGCATAAGAGCTTTCTTAAATTAAAACGAAGATTATATTCAATTTACTTTTGTTTTTAAAGTAAAAATACCATAAAAGTTTTTGAAATTTATTGATTTTGGGATATTGTGCTTAGTGTTGTCGGTACGAGTGGGCCCCACGTTGGGCGCCAGATTGTAGTGCTGTGTAGTTAGTTCTATTTGGTGCTGTTGAGTTGAGACTTGAAAACACTTTTGAGAATTCACTGCTTTATTTACACACGAGCACGGGGCCTGAATGGCCAGTGGCTAAGCTCTGGCGCTCGGTACCACAGGTTTCCGGGTTCGAGTCCCGGCGGTGCCATGGATGTTTGTAGTGGTTCGGAATCCACTTTAAACTGTAGATCCCGGTCTAATAGGATCGTAGAGCGTTGCGGGGGCAATGTTACTCCGCGACCGTGGGCTTATCTTCAAGTTACACTCTCCCCCTGGGTAATGCAAAATGAGTACGTCTTTGCAGCGCTTGCCTTAAGCCATCCAAGACGTCCATGTCTAAGTGTTTGCCAGATACATTAGAAAGGATTACACGAGCACAAACACGACACACAAACAATTGCATGCACATAGTATTTAACACATTTAAAGAAAATTAATCATTTATTTGTGGCAGGTTTCCACTTCTAAGCCCAAAATAAAGATACTCAGGTACCTGTTGGATGCGAGAAATATATTTCCTCTGCGGGGGAGAGTCTGTAGGCCAACTTATATACAGGGTTGTGCTGAATATATATTATCTCGGGATGAGAAGTTACAAACTAAACGTTTGACAGCAAAGAGTGCCGGTTGCGCTGAACTTCCTCTTGGGTGAGAGTCTCGAAGGCCTACAGACCATTTCTCCCGAACGCCACAGCGGGCAGCTCTTGCAATTTCTAGGATGAATCACGGTTACAATATATTATATTATTTTAAACTTTTACTTTACAACAGCCAACTATGATATTGCATAATGTATCTAATTAGTTTTAAAGATTCTACAGATACACTTCTCAAACATTAACATGAAAAGTAATAATTTTTCGTAATCAATAAAATTATATTTACAAATGCATGAGTTAAGGGATAATATAAATAAATCATACTTATAAAAAATACTTTTTTTCACATACTGCAATACAAATGTGGCAATATGAACAACATTGGGTATAAATATAATTATATAAATGCATAAATGCCTTACCATTTTTTTCCATTTTCAGGCTAAATAAATTTCAAATGAAAAACGTGATAGAGGCACAAGCTATCAGTAGCAGAGCATAGTGAACTTATTATTTTTGTGAAACATGTAAACTAACAATAAAAATTAAGTGTAGCTGTCATGATGTCAAAATAATGTTCACCTATATTTGTTTTTAATAAACATAAAGGAACAACAAGAATGCAATAAATAGATTTTATTGATTTCATTTATTCCAACTTTTATTTTATTAAATAAATTTAACTTAAATATACTGATAGTTAATTCAGTAACTTAAACTTAATATTTTAATTTTATAATTATCCTTTTCTTTTTAAGTGTTCCTTTTCTCATGAAAAAAATTTAATTCGATAATTACTGCATTAATAATATAATTTTAGATAATATAAGCTTCTATAAACAAAATATTAATAATTCAAATGCCACGTCTATTGCTTTAAGTATTTCACAATTTGCTAAAATTCAAATTGTCTGCATTAAATCAAATAAAGAACTCAACTGGATGTAATTTTCCTAAAAGGATATTCTTTGTTCTTGATTTTTGTATCTAAAAATTTTACTTTATTGCAAATTTTACAAATATTTTTTTTTTTTTTTTATTTCTTATAAAATCGCATATTTTATTTAATAATAATATAATTAATATTTTAATAATAAAATGATTTGAATTTGAATTAAAAATGAGCAAATTTTATTTAAAAGATAATGAAAGACGTCTTTTCAATTATTTATGATTTTCAATTCATTGATGTCAGACAAAGTGAAATACAAATGACGGTGTTTCAACAAACTCAATATTTCACAATGACCTTTTTTATCTCTTTAATACATCAAAAGAACAGATTCGATAAAATTTTTAGTAGATACTAAGTACTGTTTCATCATCGTTTTGCAAAACAATTCTTTGAAATATTCATATCTATTTTAACATTTAATAAATTTAATAAATAACAAAGCTTTTACATTAATACAATTTCTAATTTAGCTTTAATTTTTCGTATGTTATATGTATTACATGACCATCAACTGTAATTTCGTATAGAAAAAAATTACATTCATTTTGCTTTTAAGTAATGTATAAAATATTTCATTGCAAAAAGTAATTAAGTAAAAGGTATAGTTATGGTAAGAATTCTAAACTTCTCAAACATACAGTTTAAAACCAATTATAAAATATCATTATCAATTTAAATGACCTGTCAAATATTATAGTTCGTTAGAATATTGTTAATGTTATCAAAAGTGATGAAATTAAAAGAAAATTATATTGTATATCATAAATATATCAGCAAACTCAATGTTTGTTAATTAATAATTTCCTCTCGTCATTGCATTAAAGGAATAGAATCAGTAAAATTTTGATTAAATATTAACTATCGTGCAATGGTATTTTATACATCTCAATTTACATTTACTACCGAGTAAATAGCGAACCTTCATCATCAATGAAGCACATATTTCTGCATTTTAATCAAATATTATTCTTTCTAGTTCTATTCAATGTTCCTTGGAAGTTTTGACAACATTATTTATATTAGATGATGAAATTCGCTTGTAGGATTGGTGCAGTTGCTCTACTTCTGAGTTTTATGTAAATTTCTTCTGATGCAGCGGAATGGTATATGGTATGTGCTTTAACAGGTATCTGACCTTGATATTTTCTTATTTATTTGACCTGCAACATTAGGTTACTTGTTAAATTATTTATTATGTTTGTAAAATTATTTTGTTTTAATAAAACTGTTATTATGTTGAAGGTCTGGTGCTTTGTGCTAAACAAAAAAAAAAAAAAAAGACATTAATCGTCCACAGTGGTAAAATACACAACGTGTGTCGTCCAGTGTTAACTGAAATCTGAATTGAAATTAGATATTTTGCATTATATCAACACAAATAAATAAATAAAACGTTAATTAAGACTTTAGTTTTCCAATATTTTTTATATTTCTAAGAATATATATTCGAAATACATTTTTAAATGATTTAATTTAAATTATACCTAAAATATCCATGATTAGTGGCGGTTTTGTTGATTATATCTCCAAAAACATTAAATTTTAAACTGCATGTCAAAAATGTCAGAAAATGTATTATTTGATAATTACTATTATATTAAATGGATGGATTGAAGAATTTTTGATTAGAAATTAAATATACTCAATATTTCAATAATATATTATAACATCTTTCTCTTTACTACATTTTCTTAATATTTATCATAATCAAAATACATCAATGCTTCAAGATCACAGCAATAAGGTGTTTCCTTATCATAACATATCTTTAATTTTCTCCGTGTTATGTAAATTACATGAAATTCAAAAATTTATTCCATTACTAAAATAGCATTCTTCCGTTATAAAAAGGCAGAATTTTCTTCTTAAAAACAATCAAATACAATTTACCGATTTGAGAAACTTTTTAAAAATTTATTGTACTTTTTTATCTAAAACTTAAAATATTTTTAATCCATTGATTCCTAAAAAAAGTTACTCTTGTATTATCGTTGATACATAAAAAGCGATAAAACTCAAAATAAAGCTATATCAAAAGAATAATAGTAAACTCAGTATTATAATAATTTTCAATTACTATACAAAATGGATTACATCTAAAATATTTTTTTATTATAAAATGCTTTTAAATTGCCATTTCAGTATATGTTATAGTATATATCTTCTTAACATACACTCATGTCCATAAATTAAGGTTAATTCAGAATCACACAGAAATTGAACTCTAAAATAAAAATTTCACCTCGAGAATTATCAGACACATCTTAAAGAAGAATATGCAAATCGTACGGAAACCACCAGATGGCCATAGTACGTCACAATGACGAGTGTAAGAGAGGTTATATAAGGAATGGTAGCAAAGAAGTAAATTGTCCACAAGCATCTTTTTTCTCTTTACCTTTTAGTGCAATAAATAGTTATGGCACAAAGGAAGCATTTGGATGATTTTTTACGTGGTAGAATTATCGGACGACTGGAATGTGGATGTACAGCTGAAGTATCCGAGGAACTTGGAATCGCCCAGAGTTCATCTCCAGGCTTTGGCAACGATTCCAAGATGATGGTAACGTGACATAGATGTTACAGCACAGATCGCCCCCCGAATTACAACGACGAATGAGGGACCGGTATTTGTTACTGCCAAAAGAAACAGACGGAAAAAAGCAGGCATTCTCGTCAGTTTTTCAAAATACCGTTACGTCATTTTAAGAGGCAGAAAATTTGTACGACGCTTAGGCATTGGTCAATTTGATGTTCAAAAATAGGCCTGCCAGATGTTTACTTACCGCAACTCACTGTCGCCTACGATTAACCTGGGTAGAGAGCATGCATTGTGGACACCGCAACAGTGGTCTGATGTGATGTTCTCCGACGTTCCAGGTTTAGTTTGCAGTCAGATTCTCGCCGGACTTTCATATGCAGAGCGCCAGGTACCCGTTACCACCAAAGAACACTATTGAACGACACCCTTACAGTGGTGCAGGATGGCTCTTTTATGGAAGGAATTATTCTTGGTTACAGAACTTGACCGCATGTTCAGAGTGTAACGATGACATTTCCCATCTATCGGGATGTCTTTAATGGAACAACATGTACGTTTGTTTCGGGGCGCCATGGGTGCTGAATTTCTTTTATGGATGACAACGCCCGTCCTCACCGTGCAAACATTGTAGACGAATGCCTTAAATTGGAGGATATCACCCGTGTGGATTGGCCAGTATACTCACCGGACTTGAATCCAATAGAGCATGTGTGGGATATGCTTGGCCGACGAATTGCAGCCCGTCAACCCCCCCACCTGTCAACCGAAACTTATTTTGGAGGGCATTGCTTGAAAAGTGGTGATGTAATATTCCTCAAGATCAGATTGATAATTTGATACTAAGCATGCCTAGGCGTTGTAAGGCCTGTATTGCATCGTCCGGGAGACATAAACCCATATTAACCATCATACTAGCCATGTTATACTGTTTTTTATAAATAGGTTCTTTTTGAAATTTGCTCAGGGAGTATAAACCGCAATTTTATTAATTATGCCAAACATATAGCATTTTTTTGTCTTTTACCTTTTGTTTAATAAATAGACTTTACAGATAAGTCAAATGTTTTTTACTTCTGTCTCTTTCTTTGCCTGAACTTCATTATCCTTAATTTATGGACATAAGTTTATATTAATTGAATCATTTCAACAATATTTTGACTTTAAAATAACATATATTTAAAATTGATATTTTTTTTTTCCTCTTCCTATTAGACTATCGTGAATGTTAAACATACGTATTTGTTAAGAAAACAAGTAAAAAACATCATTGCAATCAAGTTTTAAAAATTAATTTTTTAAAGAAAAAAATTTTAAATTTATATGACATTTAAATTTAATACAATTTGTGATTAGCAAAAATTAAAAAGTAAAACATGAAGAACATTTTATTTACACAGGTTAACTCAAGGTTGGGTAGTTACTATTACGTTATTTAATTAAATTAGGAACGAGATCAAGAACTCTTTGATTAGAAATTAAGCCTCGTCGTATCGCCATTTCGATAATCAATATTTTGTGGTATCCATCTCTCTCTTTCATGACATTTACTGCACAAAATAAATAACGACGCTTCAACTTCAAAGCAACAGGTATTTCGCCATTTTAACCCTTCCTTATCCGTTCCCGCGCTATGAGTTAGCGTGAACAGCGAGCATACGCATTTGTTATTTCGTCGTAAATAATTTCGCCATCCGCACCAAAAGAGTCTTTAAAGTGATTAACAATTGCATCTTTTCCCCCAAAGCACGCTTTTCTTCCGAGTGGTTCCATTTTAATGCGGTCCCTTTTACGAAGACAAAGACATCTGCAGCGAATGCGGTTTTTTTTTCGACAAAGAATGCATTAACCTGGCGGTGAGGGTCGCATTTATCATTCTGGTGGGTTCCTTGGAAAGGTTCTTCCTTCGCTGGCAAGTGAGGGTTCGTTTTATGACTTTATTATTTTGGACGTTCCATTTTTGAAGTGTGTGATGTAGAATTAAAAATTAAATCTTGAACTAATGAAGATCAGATTTAATATATAATTATATATATGCATTAGGTAAAGTAAGGAAAAAATAGGCTTAGTTAAATAATAGGAAAACAATTTATTTTTATATAAAATGTGAACTTAATTTCCTCAGTAAATTAATCAAAGACAATTTTATTTATTAAAAGTTATAAAATACATTTATTTTGTCTTTTATAAATAATTTTAGTAATTATTTTTCCATTTACTTTTTTATTCACTGATGACGCATGCCAACCACGAAAACTTTTCTTTATTACATGCTAAACCCAAAAATGAACAATAAATTATCGCAGCAAGTTACGGTTATTTTAAAAAATTCATCTTTATTCTAGAGATATAGACACCAGAAATTTTTAAATCAAAGATTTGTACTAGTATTTAACGTCATTACTAATGATTTTCAGATAGTGGTAGGTACAAACAATTTTGATCAAGGCAGCAAATATTTTCCAGGTATCGCTGCTATCAGTTGCTTGACCGATTTGTGTAATTTTCTCCTTTTGTGGTTTTTCTTTTCTTTACTTTTGCTTAGTAAAATTGTTCTGATCTCGGTTGCATTAACAGTACTAATAGCGTTTGTTATATGTGTAGGGAAATTGATCTCAAGAAACATCAAATGATTATAATGGAATTAGTGTGGAAATGTACTCGGCCTACTTCTTATAAGACGAGAGAAAAATTGCGAATCAACAAAGCATAAGAATTTAACAAAATTAAATTAAAATTGGAAAATAACAGAGTAACAAGTGCCATGTAAAACAAGGTTGGCTGGAATAATTATCGTGTTTTAAATTCTATAAAATGATATATCTAACATGGAATCTAAAAATTATATAAAATGATATATCTAACATAGGCGTGGAATTTCATTACTTAAGATTAGATAATAATGTTTCTGGAAGAAATTGCAACACACTTTTCAGATGTTATGATGCCAAAAGTACTTTCAATTTGGAATAATGTAGTTGATACAATGAATGAAAATTTGTCTGGTTCACCTTTGAATGCTTAAGAAGAAGAAGAAGTTAGGTATTTTAATTAAAAGAAAATTAGTTTGTTTCGGTTAATACTTGCTCAAATTAAATAGTTTCCCGATATAATGGACGCTTATATTAATATTTGCAACGTTTTTGATTATATAACTATTGCAGAATATCATCTGGCACACTTGGAAATATTATGTTCAATATAGAAGCTCTTAAATTTTCAGAGAAGAAATTTTGCCTGAAATCCTTGTAATACCTCAAGTAAGAAATAATTTGTGGCCTGGTATTTGAACATTGCATTTTTTAAATCAATAGTTTCTAGCTTACTACAAATTCCTTCAATATCTGTAGTCTGGGGATTTTCTTTTTTAGAAACACCCACACAGATAAACTGTTCAAAAATTTAAATCTGCATGAAGAACCCAGTGAATCAATAGAAAAAGTTTCATTTGAAAAATAGAACACGAATTATCAGATATAAAATATTGCATATAATATCTAATTATTTACAAAACATAATAACATTTACAAAATTTCCAACTGTTTTCAAAATTTTCCATTTCTATTTTTATAATTTAAAATATAATATTTATTTAGCTATTGAGATTTCAGAATGATTTAATTTTAATATTGAATAATAAAAATATTTAATCAAATAATAAAGTTAACATCGTATATTTTTCGTTGTTCTTTCATCCCAAAAATTGACAAATTTTTACATTTCAACATTGGGATTAAATTATATTTCAAAGAATATCACGATTTTTTAATAATTCATTGCTAAACCTAATTCAAGCAGTATAGGTAGGCTAATATTATTTTATAAACATTTAAAAAATTTGTTGAATTAAAAGGTTGTAATAAAAGGTTAACAATTGCAAAGGAATATTTGTCAACATGCTACTAAAATAATTACACTATAAAAGTTACTGTATACAAACAATAGAGTAGCTAATAGATTATATTAAAATAATAAATATGTACTCCAAATAGATTTAAATTAACAATGTTCTATTCCAATGTTCTAAATAAGCACAGTTCATCTTTCAGTAACAAAATTGCTTGAAACCCCAATCTTGGGGAGAGGTCTATCAAAAGACTTATAAAAAACGAAGATCTCTTTACATATTCTGTTGATCTCGAGACATCTTCGGGATGCTACAGAAACAGGACAGCAAATCTGATTAAATATCTGTTTGTTCTTTAATGCGTTTTACCAGCACAGATAAACAGCTCGTGGGAAGATTCTTTGAATAGTCAATGCCAACGTCGTCCAAGAAAATGCTTAGCCTAATCTCATGAATTGAGTTCTAAAATTTTATGCACACAGTATCTTTTCATTTTTTTCTTCCTTTTTCATCCTTTCATGTTGGGGCACGCCTTTGCTGGAGTTTACTTCTTTCAAGCAACTAAGCTATAAGTGTAACTCTTAGAAGCCCCTTCATAGGCGTCAGTCTCAGAGCTTTTACTTCATCTTTTAGAACGCTCTGCAGTACTCGTATAAGTTTTCTTTTTGACGTCTCCGTCCTTTCTGTTTGCTTTTCTTTCCTACTTTTAAACTCCAGTTTACTTCTCTTTATTTGCCAAAACAAACAACAGCAGACATTCTCAAAACAGCTATTGATTTGAGGAGTTAAATTTGACAGCTAAGTGAGGAAAGTCATTACATAAATCTCATGTGGGGTACCCACATACCCCAAGTAATACGTCAGTCCTCTACTAACAATCCCTTTTATCGGTCAATTCCAGA
Source organism: Caerostris extrusa (assembly GCA_021605095.1). Lineage (NCBI taxonomy): Eukaryota > Metazoa > Arthropoda > Arachnida > Araneae > Araneidae > Caerostris > Caerostris extrusa. The sequence continues at coordinate 96,411 of BPLR01012772.1, read as the reverse complement.
TGTATAAGTTATTGACTCTTCGCATCCTTCACATGACCCAAAGGTCAAACATCAGAAGAATCAAGAGCACACCATCCATTAAACAAATTTGTATGTAGCTCCTGTTTGACGCCCCCAATCACCAGGGGGCACTAAACAGCAGCTTATTCAAAGGGGTAACTACTTCCATCATTATTTCGGCGAAAAACCCCTCCAACTGTAATCAACAAGGGACGTATGGATTGGATTTGAACTTTCTTTGAATTTTTAACAGACTCGAGTGAAGTCAGACTTGCGGGCACTCCATCTCAACAGAACTTGCCCTTTACTTCCATTCATGAGTACAATACTCATCGAGTGTCCATCTCGCGCTGCAGAACACTGAGGATGAATCACAACAACAACACACTAAATCAGTTTCAGTAAATTAAATTAGTTTTTAACAACTTAATAATTCCAGTTATTTTCTTTTCCTCATTTGCAGAAAAAAATAAACAGTTTTATTTACAAAATGTTTGACACCCATTATGTGCGATAAATTTCACATTTAGCTGTTTTTTGTGTCGCTGTGAAGGACAGCTTTGAAATAGAGTAAAGAGGTTTAAAACATGGATATTGTTAAACACAGGAACTAATTCTTAAAAGCAATTATCATTTTTTTTAACATCTTATACCTTCTTAAGTGCATTGAACAAACTAGTTTTTAGGTAATTTCTTTAATAAAAATAAGTTCTTATGGGAAGAGATCGCTCAAAAATTAATACTTGATAATAAAATTAATTAGTTAATTCTTTTAGTAAATCATATTTTTTTCTTTTATCTCACTTCCGAAACGTATAATAAAATATATCGATTCATTACAAGAGGTTTAAAGCCTTATTAAGGAGAATATTTTCCCTCCAATAGTTTGCTTTTATAAAGTTTTCTTTTTATCCATTGCGCAGGCCTCCTAGTCAAGAAGGAACATTTTTATGATTTGAGAATACCAATTAGTGAAATGTTTCCGAATCATCCTCGATAAGTGGGGTTGAGATCCAATCAAGCAAAGAAAATGTTTTGTTAATCGTTTATTATTAAAGGCCTTTCAATAACAGTTATGAGGATGTATTGTAAATTTTAATTATTTAATGGTTATAAGGATATTAATTAGATTTAAGGCAAAAACTTTCTAGAGCACTTAAGAAAAATATTAAAATTACATATTCAATACAATCTAATGTAAACTTTTGTCGATTTTTGTGTCGACACGTTTTCTAAACGTCAATTTTTTTTAATGTTGTTATAAAAACATTTTTGAATATATATTGAATTGTTAAAGGAGCATAAATTTTTAATTAATACATTCCATTAAACAAGGTGTGTGTTGTATTTTTATTCAGTTGCTTATTTTAAGAGAAACAATGATTATATAACTATCTTTTATAAACTCATGAAACTAAAGTTGTTAAATGTAAAACTCTTAGATTATAATTAGGGTTTTTTATTATTGTATTTACTCAAATTAGAAGATTGCATTAAATAATAAAAACAATTTCTTTTCCAATGAGAAATTTCGTCCATGATTAAGATACAATTGATAATGAAGATAACCATATTATCATAAGATATATATTATCAAGATACATATATTATCATCAAGATATATGATACTATCATCAAGATACACATGCTTAAGATAAATCATATAAAATTTGAGTCTGGTGTGTTGAATAGAAAAATAAGAAATTTTTTTTTCTTCCATGCATGGCTGTAGTTTTTGTAACATGTTTGAATAATTATTCTTAAATTGCATTTTAAAATAAATTATTAAAAATAATTTCTATATTATTTCAAAAAATGAACTTTGTTTTTCATGTAAGTAAATTATTTCTTCAGAATTTTTAATTTTTCTTAAATTTCTCTTCAAAAAAACCAAAAACACATAATTCCGGTGAATTTATAATATTTTCTATTTTACTAGATTACTTACATTCTGTTAAGTATCTCTTTAAAGACGTATGAAACATTTGTTTCAGCTTGGAAATATTCAGAACAGGGCTTTCTAGTTTTAATAAAAAAATCTTAAAATTTAATGTAAATTAAAAAAAAAAAAAAATGAACGATGAATTGCTATTTTTAAAAATAAAAACCAAAAACACATCTGCGTGTCTTCCTCTGGATGTGAAATTCTTGCCTTCTTTTAAAATAAACTAATAAAAGTAACAGAAAGCCTTTAAATGTAATATACATACAAACTGTACACATTATAACTGACAAAAGATAGGTTTTCCAAATATAACTGTTACAAAGAAATAAGACTCAATGATAAATACACAATGATATTTAGGTTTTATTTTGCATTTTAGTATTCATTATATTATTATGATATATTCAAATAGCATTTCCAAATCGGTATATTCATTCTACCGAAATAATTTTATTAACAGAATACAACGTAGGACATAACATTTTTTTGTTATTTGTGTTCATTCACTTATGGTTATTAAATTCATATGTTTGTAAAAGTCATCTAAATATGAGTAAGGATCCACCAGGCCTTCCCAAAACATACCACATAGCCAACGGGGAAAAGTTCAAGGTTAATAGATCTTTCTTTCAAGGACGGGTTGACCATTACACTAGTCTTTGGTTTTGCATGTTTTTCTTGTTGCCACCCCCTTTCCGACCTTGGAGACAAAGAGAAAAGGAAGTGGACAGTCAAGTGAATAATTCCAGGCAGTACGTAAGTAAAAACCCTTAAACAAACTGGCTTTTAGGATGATTTTTAAATATCTCTTACATAATTTCGTTTTATGTGATGTGTTGCAGTTTCGAATCATCATTTAAAGAAATGATAGTTTTTACCATAAAACCACACTGATTCAAGACCACACACATGATAAACTCTAACCTGTATTATATGTTTGAAAAGTAAAATAAATAAATTAAGAAACTGCATTAATATATATGTACCTCTTTTAAAAATAAATTGTTGAATTATTATTTTTTTTAAATGAAACAAACTGTTAAAATCTTCTTTTTTACCAGGCAAATATAAACCTTTATTGAATAAAAGTTTGAAAAGAACTAAAAAAATAATAAACCTCAAAAGCGTGAAATATCTCCAGTTCTGCTGATAACTTAAAATATTGATAAGACTTCACAACTAAGTCCTTTAATAAGCCAAAAATCGCTGGAGTCGAGGCCTGTAAGCTCAGCTTTACTAGGGACTTTCGTTTCCATTCTTGACCTCACTCCATCACAGAAGTGGGGGTTCAATAAAAACTTCAAAAACGAGATTTTCTTGCTTCTTCCTAAAGAGCCATTTAATAGAATACCGCGTGTAAAAACCCCTTCCTGTTTCGTGCCTTTTTCACTCCGAGTATTGTACGGAGCATATTAATATGCTTATGAATATTTATCATTTTGAGGAGGTCTCCGTTTGATTAACGACTGTTTCGCATAGCTTCATGTAATGACCGCACAACTGAAAAGGTTACTTCATCGATTCAGTGTGGCTTTCTTTTTACCGTGATTTTTTTAAATCTCCATCCAATTTTTTTTTATTTCGACCTGGAACAAGCCAACTGAGAGAGAATAATGAACACGCATGGAAAAACATCTGACAGTGGAGGTCGTTTGACTTTCGGAAATTTAATTTCTCAAACTAGAAAAGAAGTCTGATTTTTATTGATTTTTCTCGCCACTTCTGTTATCACGCTTTTTATGAGAAACGTTGATTGTGGCGTGTGTGTTTTTAATATGTAACGTACATTGGACTTTATTTGAGTTTTATAGCTATTGGAAAAATGTTCGTTAAAGTCGTTTCTTACCCTCTTGTTCTAACAATTTATGTATTGCAAAAAAGTTCTTTTTTACTGTAATATTTCAGGGATAAAACACTCTTTCGTTGGGTTTGCTTTTAATATAAACTTTTTTTTTAATTGTTTATAAAAATAAAAAGTTTCAGAGAAGTTTATATAGTGATGAAAGTCATTAAAGTTGTTAATTCAAACCCTACAAAACTACATTTACTCAAAAAATTATGTTTTTAATTTCGTTTTTTGTGTGTTATTTTAGCAGTACTGCAGTACTGTCTTTGCAAAAATAAACATGCAGCAATAAATATGGCAGCTAATAGACCTCCTCAAAATGAATCCAGACCACGCGCATATCATTCCCTAATTACTATTATAAGTTTGAAAAGTAAAATAAACATATTAAGTAATTGGAATAATATATGTGTATAGCTTATAAAATAAATTGATGAAATAATATTTTTAAAAAAGAATGAACACTTGAAAATCTTTTCTTTTATCAGGCAAAACCTAATCATTTACTAAATAAACTTAACCAAAGAACTGAAAAGTATTAAACCACAATAACGTTAAATATCTCCAGTTCTGGTGATAACTTAAAAATATTGATAAGTTTTCCCAACTAAGTCCTTCAATAAGCCAAGCATCGCTGGAGTCGAGGCCTGTAAGTTTGGCTCGGGACTTTCGTTTCCATTCTTGACCTCCCTCCATCACTGAATGTGGGGGGTGCAATAAAAACTTCAAAACAAGATTTCCTTGCTTCTCCTAAAGAGCCGCTTAATAGAATACCGCATGTAAAAACCCCTTCCTGTTTCGTGCCTTTTTCACTCCGAGTATTGTACGGAGCATATTAATATGCTTATGAATATTTATCATTTTGAGGAGGTCTCCGTTTGATTAACGACTGTTTCGCATAGCTTCATGTAATGACCGCACAACTGAAAAGGTTACTTCATCGATTCAATGTGGCTTTCTTTTACCATCTGTTTTTTTAAATCTCCATCCATTTTTTTTTTTATTTTGACCTGGAACAAGCAAGCGAGAGAGGAATAATGAACACGCATGGAAAAACCTCTGACAGTGGAGGTTCGTTTGACTTTCGGAAATTTAATTTCTCCAGCTGGAAAGAAGTCTGATTTTTATTGATTTTTCCAACATTTGTTTATCACGCTTTTTATGAGTAACGTTGTTTGTGGCATGTTGTTTTAATATGTAACGTGGATTGGACTTTATCTGCACTTTATGACTATTGGAAAAATGTTCGTTGACTCGTTTTTGACATTCTGATTCTAGCAAGTTTGCAAAAAAAACTTTGTTTTCAGTGTAATATTTCAGGGATAAAACATTCTTTTGTTGTGTTTTCTTTTTGATTAACATTTCTTTTGATTATTTATTGAAAAGTTTAGAGAATTTATTTGTGATTAACCTTAAAAGTTGTTAATTCAAACCTACCAAAACTACATTTACTCAATATATTTTATGAAATAAATTTCAATATAATTCTCAAAATTCTCAAGACTATAATTTTTTAAATTTTAGAAAATTATTTAAATGTTATAAGCAATATCACTAAAAAGTATTATAAGCACAATGTGTAAATGTGCCCGATTTTATGTGAATTCCTCTATTTATTATAATATGATGAAACTAACGGAATTAAATTAGATAATATATGCAAATTGATAACATATCTTTAAATATAATTATATTTAAGAGAAACAATATCAAAAACTGCATGAACTCTGTTAAATGTTATGGTATCCAAAATAAAACCACGTATACCATCAGTGGACTGTAAAAACACAACTCATTTATTCAGAAACCAAACACATTTTTGCCGATATTATATTTCTTGGTCTTTAAAGCAATCTTTCAATATAATCTATATTAACTATAATCTTTCAATATAATCTATATATATATTTCTATAGTTTGTTTCAATATTATCTATATTATAGTTTATTTCCTCTACTATACTATTTAAATTCTGTTTATATATCTTTATAAACTACATCTTAAATCCATTAAAAGAACATTTATCGTGTCCTTAGCTTTACTTGAATTAGAAAACTGAATAAATATCCTTGTGAATCTTTACTATTTAAGCACCTCAAATAAATTACTTATTATTTTATTCACATTTCAAAACTATAATTTTTAAATCATAACCACACAATTGTCCGTATACATTTGGCCACTTACCGTAGTAGCAAAAAAGAACATTTTATATGTTATTTTTTTATGTTCAAATGAAAATTATAAAGGGAAAAGAGCAGACATTCTTAACAAAACAATCATCGATGAGCCTTAAAAACGTTTAAAAACAAGTTAAATGCTATAAGGATAAAAAATTTAAAAGCTAGAAGCACAGTAATAAAGTCCGTTGACTTTTTTTCTCTGGCCCTCCTGTAAAGTTTACACAAATCACCATTTTGTTGTAAGTTAGAGTCCAGTCCCGAGCAGACAACATATATGGGCCTTATTTATTTTCCTGTTTTACATAAAACACGTATATCAAAATTCACAATCCTATGTTTTCCAGTTAGTCTTGCTCAGTTCTTAATATAAAATTAACAACAGCCACTTTACGCGCTTTTTCACTAAATTTTGTCCAGTCATTACCGATTGTCTCCCAGACTTGGTTTTAGATAATGATACTGTTTAGATAATAATTCGCAAATATACGATGACTAAACTTTGTCCCATATATTTCTCCTAAAAGAATTGAGAGTGAATAATTTTACCTTTTTTTATCTTATTAAACTTTGTACAAAATTTTGTAGAAAATATAATTGTGAATACTAACATGTGACGAGATACTTAACTTTTTATATTCCCATAATCGCGAATTTATATCTGTAAATAACGATGTTATATTTAAATATAAGTTTTCAATAATTTACCGCTTGAGTATGTATGAAGTCACATATCTATAACACAATTATTACACTACACGTTTGTAATATAATTATTTCGATAAATATCTACAATACATTTTCTTACTATACAAAAACATATGACTGATCGACAATGTAAATAAATAATTTACGGCACTATTTTATTCATTGAACCTATCATTCTTTCTACGGAAGAAAAAGTAAAAGAAACCATTCAACTAATAACTCCCCATGACTCCTTTGCAGCAATAATTTTACTGAGCCAAAATTTATAGGTATTCCTGGCACCTTGGATAGTGTGTTAAGTTCATATTCAATAATACAATAAACTAGCGTACTGCAGCTAGTAAAAGAGAATACAATAATGGTAAAAGGTATTTGCCATGTTTCCATAGCATTCTTTTCGATTAATAAGGTTACAGGTTGCTAATAATCAATGTCTATTTTCAATGATTTCTTCTTTCATTGATCTGCCTTTTTTGCTTATGTAGCAAGTATGTTATTTAATCTTTGCCATAAAATAATGTATATTGTTCATTTTATAGCTCATTTATTTTGTGAATCTAATTAATAGAGCATTAAAATTATAATATTAATTATAGCATTAGATACATAATATGTTTCATGTACAAAAAGTTGATAATAGTCATATCGATACATATGTTAAATGAAAATATTTCTATGACAATTATTGTTGAGGAAAATGAAAAAATAAATTTAATTTATTTAATTATTTGCCTTTTTGATTAAAGTGCAATTATTGTTTAAACTGTTATGAATGTCATAAAGTAAATTGATTTATAATTAAAATCAGGATCAGACAGTGAGTTCTTTTTTGTTATAATGAGATTGAATTATAATTGGATCTTAAACTATCTTAAATTAAAATGAAAAAAAATATATATTTAATTTCATGCATTTAAATATATGCTTGTATTTCAGAAATAATAAATTGCTTAATTAATTATTTTGATTATCTATAAATAAAAAGTTATTTGATATTTGATTCTGAAATTTTTTTTATTTATAATAATCAGTCAGTTGACACATTTAGTGCACTGATATATGAAGGGCACAGTTATTTTTACCCCTAAAACTCATATTTAAATATTTTAATTGAATCAATATGGTAAACAGAAACCCCCAAAAAATATTATAAATGGCATGGCAATTTACACATTTGATAATATCACTGAAGTCTCATAAACATTTACTATTATCATTGAAATGTATTTAATACTATCCTATATAATCCAATTTACAAAATATAACCCCTAAAAAAAAAAATTATACAATAAAGAGTTATTTTTATTATGAAAACCTTTTTGAAAATATGTAGACATCGATTCTATAAAATTCAGTAAAAAAAAGAATGAAGCCAAATTATGCAACTATATATATGCTTTGGTAATTGAAAAAACATGGCATCTTATAATCATGAAAAAAGAGAAAAAGAGGCTTTTTTAATGGTCACATAATGTCAGCGAAGAATTAATATCATATTAAGTAGTTACACAGCTGTTTTCATATGTTTTTGTAATGTACTATAGATTAATGTTTTTTATACATGCATTATAAATATGTAAATATACAAAAAAAAAAAATATTTTTCATATTGAATAATTTTGTTATAGATTCGTTTTATAGAAAATTATAGCTTGACTTTATAAAATTTTGACGTCTGATTTATTCTTTATAAATTTTAAAGCCATTACATTTAATTTGTATTCAGATATATTTATTAGCATGAAAATTCCATCTAATTCTCCTTTTGTTAAGTTTAACGGTTTGAAATCTTGTAAATTTAAGTGCCTGTATTCTGATAAATAAATGGTATAAGTCTGGGGTTTATCTACATAAAGAAATGAAATTTTGTTTCCCTCATGAGCAAAAAGAGTTTTTCTTATATGAAAATGAGATTTTCATGTGAAAAATTAGTTTTCCTGTGTGCAAACTATGCTTTTTCATGATACTTTGAATAAATTAGGTTAGTTCAGGCGGAATTTATTAACTTTCCTCTCTTAAAGTCCTGCAAAAAGTTAAAATTCCTGCAGACATAAGCTTAATAAAAAAAAAATGATGTCAATATATTGCATTATAAAAGATACATTTTCTATAAAATCATTTGAGAATTAAATACATTGTAATCACAAATTATGTCAAACTGCATTTATAAATGAACTCAAACATTTTATCTATTTTTTAACATTTGCTTGTTGGTGTGGACTCACATAGTGTAGCTGAGTGGGTATACCAAAATTTGTTTACTGCATGGTATCCTAATGTTCAAAGATATCTAAAGAATTATAGTTCAAAACTATTGTAGATTTGGGTTATTAAAACTAGAGAAATAAAGAGTAATTTCGTTACTCTTAAAAGTAATAAAGATATGAGTAGAAAAATATTCAATAAAATCTGATTTTTTTTCCTAAGGAAATAATTTTTACTCATAACTTGTAAATTAATTTGTTAACTTGTAATTTGTAATTAACTTGTGCTTTAAATCGAAACACTAAGCATAAATGAAGCTATAATGATAAGCTATTATTTTTACCTTCAAAATTAAATATTGGATTACATGTTTTGCATCATCCACAGATGAACATAGCTGATATTCAAGAACTTTTAATTATTGTTAATTTAAGTATACCCCTATTTATTATTAATTACACTTTCCAAAAGATTAAAATAAAAAAAATCCAATCAATTAAAGAATATTCAAAAATATCTAATTAAAAACATTTAAATTTTTTAAATATAAATATTTTATTCAACACATACAATAAATAAAAGACAATAATAAGCTTCATTAAAAGGTTAATTCGAAATGTATAAACACAGATACAAATTTCAAATATTCAGAGTTTTTGTTTTTACATTATTCTCATTTGAATGAAAACGAAAACAATTAACTGTACCATTAAAAGTACCTAAATTCTCTCTTCGAAATGCAAAGAATGGCATGCTGAATTAAACCTAACACCTCAACTTCCATTTTTTTTCGAAAATTTCAGTTAATTTTAATTAGAGTAATTATTTTCTACCTTGAAACATTAGCTTTCCGAAGAGTTAATTAGCATGTACACATACATTTTATGTGTCCTTTTGTTTTCTGATGAAGAAATAAAAATAGCGTCTACGATGCGCGTTAATTGGCGCGAGGGAGATAATTTTCATAATGATAATAAAGAAGATTCTCTGCCCACTTTCAACCTTGAAAGATTGTCTTATCACTCTTGAAGATTGTGAAATAGATGGATTATTTTAAAGCACGATAAGTTATCTGGTTCGAAGAATGTGCAGCTTATAACATTAGCATCCAACCTTGTGCTTAATAATTTAAAATGCTAATATTATATAATATTCTGGTTCAAGTATAAAAAATAACATTGATGATATTATGTTCTTTTAATTTAGAAATTTTAACAATTACCGCTTTGACATATCATTTGAAATAATTATACACGTCTAGACATCAATAATTAAATCTTTTAAGGTATATGTATAGACTTTCATAGTTTAGATTTGTGTATAAACTATAAACTTTAAACATAAATCTAAACTATTAAAGTCTTACATTATTATAGTTTAAGCATATTACATTATTATAGTTTAAACATATGATATAATAGGATAAATTGTATGAAAGTAATATTTCATTACGGAATTTTCTATATACCATAAATTTTTAAAGTCTGTTACGTTTAATGAGTTCTGCCTATACTATATAACATATTAAATACTGAACATTTGCAGAATATATTCTATTAAATTGTTCTAGTTTATTTAACAAATGCTCAATAATTATAATATTTACGAGAATTGTACAAACTTATTGTACTAGCAGAAATGGTACTTCAGTTATAACCGTACCTTAAGTTAGGACATTTGAATAAAGCAGATTGAAAAGCTGTGTAGATTTATTTTCAGAACGGTCTGCTAAGTTAAATAATAAATTTTATTAATTCTCTTCAAGTTGAAGAAAAATTTGGAGCATAAAATGGCATGGTGACTATACTTTTTATTTCCTTTTAAAATAGTGTTACATTGGATACAGTGGCACACGCTGTTTACTATTGATTCCGCAACAGTACAATCATTTCACTCGTTCATGATAAAATGAATGCTATTTAAGAACCTTACTTGGAGAAGTATTATAATTTACCACGTAAGGTATTTTCGAATATTTACGATAATATATCAATTGTTATTAAGAAAAATATATGTGATCCCATTACTCTCCATATTTTACTAAAGACATTTGTTGGGTAAAATATTATTCAAAAAAATGAAAATGCAAAAATGAAGTTTATAATTTAGTTATAGCACAGGAAAGACTTGAATTATTTTTAAATAGTGAAACACAATATAATGCCTAAACCTTCAAATTGTATCGCAAATTTATGTAAAATATGTATCAAAATGCTATACGAAAAAAATTGCTCCTGTAAATAATTATGAAATTTTATAGACATAGGATGCTAATAAGGTGTTAAGGTTTATGCTTCAGAAATCCTCGAATAACTAAACAGTAAATAAAATAATTACTAACAACTAAACACTTGTAAAATATTTCTTCATATGTGCATTCAAATTCTTCAAAAGGAAAAGTTTTGGAATTGCCAAGTTTGGTTGGGTTTTTTTTTCTCTTCAAAATTTAATCGCTAACGTGAAAACCTACGGATTGTTTTTTATTTCTATGGTTTCTAAATACTTTTTGTTGGTTATGATTGTGTTTCCTTTGGTTCCTTCATTTTTATTTTTTTTTGATGATGCAATCACTTTAATATCCAATCACCTCTCACGCAGGTTTTCCTTTTTGTCCACTGTTGTGCTATCATCCGAAATTGCAGTATGTATCATTAATTTCGATACTGACGCTTAAAAACACTAGTGGCTATGATTATAAATGATGCAATCAAACTAGTGGCAACTATTTGCCTTTATTGAAAATTTGACATGATGCATGTTGAAGAAAATTCATAATGCTTACAGCTTCATGACAGGTTGCATACAGTAGAATAATATATATTTAAACATTACCTTTATGTGCAATTAATACGAAACTCATTTACAAACACCAAGGATATCCATAACCGTTTCTATAATTTTGATAATTCATGTGAGTCCGGGTTAGAATAGCCTCACTGTAACCCATGCATGACATAAAAGGTGACTGAAATGGGTAATCAGTGTCCGGGGATATAACCGGGGGTTTTAGTTAACCCCTCTATGTCTTTGTGCCTCAGTGACAAGGATAAAAAAAAAAGCTACATTGTTTATCTTTTATCCTGACTCGTCATTGAGAACACACGGATTAATGGATTTGGTTTAGATGTTGCTGTTGACCAAGTAGGATAAGAAACAACATAATTTTGATAATTATCAATAGAAACACCAAATTTTCGATACATTTTTTTTTTCTGGATATCATTTTTCTTAACTATAATTTTGCTTTTTAAGAACATATATGTCTTATCATAATGTTTTGTTTATTTAATTTTAAAACAAAATTTGGTATTTCCGTTTCCGGAGAGTTGTATGATTTTCTAACACTCGGGGTGTGCCTTATTTATGTCTAATATTATAAACTATCATCTACTATTGAGGATATATGAGTTTCTAATAAAAATAGAAAACCTATGAAAAAGTTAGGAACAAAAAATTAAAACTTAATAAATTTAAAAATTCATTTAATTATACAAAAAATGCATAAGTTAAATTAAATTGCTTATATGACTTCAGATATGAAATTTAAATTTTATAATTAATAATTTTATAATTTTATAAGCTTTATAAAGATGTGTCGTAGGTTGTTATTTTATAACAATGTACTCGTAATCAGTAAAGCATTTGAAATTAACCTGATCATTGTTACTATTAATGATTTATCAGTATCAAATCTGATCCAAAACATAGTAAAAGTGTGTCCAAAGATAATTTTTTAATTGTTTCAAAATTCAATTTATACAGCATAAGCACTGTCAAATTATATCTAACATATTTTTTATTTGGCTAACAATCGGCTGATTTTCTATTGAAATAATGCTGAAAAGCAATTGTAATTCAGTTATGCTTTCCAAATTTTAATTCCCATTAAATATGGTGTGAAGAAAGCTTGAAAGGTATCTAGCTTGAAAGGTAAAAAGATTAATAATTTTGAGCAAGAATAATGTTTACTTATTATTGATGTTGAGTTTTCCTAATTTAGACAAATGCACATCTACTCCAGTAATGGTTCCTTGTATGTAAATACTTTATAATGAAAGGATGTTTTAGTATCTATGAATGATATCTAAAACATTTTTCCATTGAGAAATAGAAATAATTTTATTATGGGCGGATTGAAAAGAAACAAATGTTAATTCTTCTAGTTCAAATCCATCTCATGTTTAAGACAGAAAACTTGTTTTAAACCGGATAATCTCTTTTATTTGAAATCCTTAGAGCAAAATAATTCGGATTAAAAGACTAGAAGAAGAAAAAAAATTAACAAGTATTTCTTCAAAGGGAAACTTTTTCTTTAAAAGCTAACATTTTGAAAACTACATTTGCAACAATACTTACAATATTCGTAAAACACAATGGTGAATGCACATTACTATGATAATCGTATTAGTTTACCAAAGCAAATTTGAAAAAATTCCCAAAGAATTGATCTAAATTCCCACGCTAAGACGCCCCAAAAATAAAAAAATTTGGAGAGATTTTTATTAATATTATGTTCAAAATTCTGCAACAACATTATCCAAAAAGAACAAAGATTGAAGAATTTGCTTAAAAGTATGCGTCTTAAGATAAAAGAAAAATATAAAAAAAAAAGCCCTTTTTCCAAGATATTCGAAATTGAATGTTTTTTTTTTGTATATATTTTATTATAATTATTAATATAACTGTAACTATCTTTGCCAATTTTTTTCTTTTCTTTATACGAAGTTAAATCTACGAATTTTTGATTTTATTTATTCGAAATTGTGATTTATTTTAAACCGATTGATTCAATTTATTTTTGATATTCAACCGTAGTAATTTTTTATCCCGATTGTGATTTATAATGTATTTGTGGGTCTGTGGTATATTTCATTGAAATTTGCTTTCAAAAATGCTTTAAAGTCTAAAGACAGATTACAGGTTGAAAAACGAATATGGAATGAAGATATCCTCTGCTGGATATTGTATTGGATTACTATTATAACCCATTATTTAATAAAAAAAAAAAAATATGAAACTGCGTGAAAATATGAGTACTTGAAAAATAGAAATTTATTCGTTTTATCAGTTAAAAGAATAAATCATTGCAACGTAATAAATTTACCAATTTCAAACTAGAATTAGAACTTTCTTTAAAATGACTTTAAATTTAATGTTAACATACATATCAGTTCCTACTTTAGTAAATGGACTTATATCACTCAAAAATTTGTATGCTTGATTGAAAACTCATTTTCTTCCTACCATCACTCCATCATTGACAATAAAGCATTAAAACTTCCAGAGTGGGGCTCGAATGACCGTGTTTCTAGCTCTCTGAGCTCGGTGCCACAGAGTTCGAGTCCTGGAGGTGCCATTGATGTTTGCAGTGGTTCGGAAACCACCTTAAACCGTAGGTCCCAATTGTAATAACGACTGTAGCGACTAATTTGACAATAGAGTGTTGTAGCGGTAGTGTTACTCGCGTCCGTAGTATATTTTCAAGCTACATCTCCTGGATAGTGCTAATGACTAACAGTGTCCGTCGGTGCAGCTCACACGACATACCTTCGTCAAGGCTAGTTTGTATTGGCTTGCTCACAGGGAAATAATCAATACGACCCTGTTCTCGATGTAGTTAAAAAAAAAAAGCTTCCATGGTTATTTTCCTTTATCGCAGGAAAGCAACTTATAAAATTCTTAAAACATTGCAAACTTAATTATTAAAACATTACAAATCTTTTACGTTATATATTTACTGTAAATCATTGAATTGTCTTTTATGTAATTTATTAAAGACAGATAAACAGCTTCACAATTATTTGATTTTTTGTCCTCTTAAAAAGAAATAGCCACACCTCAAGTACTGGTTATTTAAAGAGCTCAATGTTACTGTGAAATCGACTTAGCATTGAATGAATATTCTGTTATACTGTGCAAAAATTCAATTTATTTAATGTTTTATTGAAACACTCTGATAGATGAGACGCTCCACGAAATAAAAAAATAATACATTAAAAATTCATAAAGGTTAAAAAAAAAATAAAATGTCTATAAAAATAACTAGCTTTCCACATGAGAAAAGTGTTCTTTTTATTAGTTGAAAATAAAGAAGAATTTATGATAAATTTTAACATAGAATTGAATTGATAACGATTAATGTGGAAAGTTACTAATGAAACAAAGATTATTGTCTGTTTAGTTTCATAACTTAAAACAAATTCTCTATGTGATTTATGTTCTTTATGAAAGAAATATAAACTTAAAATTGAGTTTTAATATTTTCCATTTTAAGATTTTATTGTTTGACCATTAATTGTGTGAAAAGATGGAAAGCAATAAAATCGGACAGATTCAAACAGAGAGGTGTAGCTGGGGAGAAAGGTTTTCCCAGAGAAGTTTTAATAACAAAAAATAATTTTAATTTTTAATAGTTCCTAACAAACAATACAAAGTTACAATTATTATTATAAGTAAGTATAAGTTACAGTTTTAAGTTATGCAAAATCAATAGAAAAATTAGACGAAAAATCACTTCCATCTATTAAACTTTTCTTTCAAAAAATTACGCCGCGTGTATTTGACTTACACTCTTAATAGATGATCGATTCATCCATTTCTGTCCTTAAAACGGATATTTATCTACACAGTAGGTTGCGTTACATTTCTTTGACCTCTTCTAATATATTACATTACTAAGAATAGAATAGAGTTAATTAAAACTAGATTTACCTGATACATATTGACGTATACGTATACGTAAGTCAGCCCGATGACCAATTGGCGAGCGTTCTGTCCATTGGTACCCCAAGCTTCAGATGCTAATCCTGGTGGAGGCATGGATTTTTGTTAATGGTTTCGTAATCCACATTAAACTGTAGGTCCCGGTCTAATTACTAAAGTGTGCACAAAATGACCGTAGAGCAACAAACCAAACCTTACATATAAAACAGCATGTACTGCTTGTACAAATATTTTTCTTATTTCCTGTTTTTTTTTAATTCCTTAAATAATATTTTATTATTTTTGCAAAATCATACCAATTTGCAAAAAACTATTCATGAACCATTTCTTTTAAAGAAATTTGAAAATCAATTTTAACATAAAAGTATAAAATACAAATCACGTAATAAAAATTCATTAAATAAACTTTATCAAAGAAGAGATAAAGTATACAGACACAAAATCTTATGACGTTTTGTGCTCTGTTGCATAACTTAAAAGAAATGATCATCTTAAATGACGTAACTTCTTTAATAACCCAAACATCAATCTGAACTTTAGATTTCAGCTTTCATTTCCATTTCTGTCCTCACTTCATCAAAGGAGAAGAGAGAATGCATTAAAAATCTCAAAAACAGCATTTCCCCTCTTCCTAAAGAGTCATTTAATAGAACATACTGCAAAAATCTGCGTTCTTGTATAGTACTGTTTTTTACTTAGATACTGTATACAACATATTAATACACTTATGAATAATTATCATTTTCGGCAGTCTCCGTTTGATAAATACAGTTTCGCTTACAGTCATATTGTTGGAAAAGTTTCTTCATCGATTTAGTGTTGTGTTCGTTTACCATACGTTTCTTTTGTTTATCGAACTTTTAATCCAATTTTTGATATTGACCCATAACATGCGAAATCAGATAAGAATAATGAGAACGCATGGAAAAATATGAAACTTTTCCTTCCAACTGAATTTGACTTTCATAAATATAATTCGAAGAACCTTGAAAAACTGTCTGATTTTAATTAAATTTTGATGGAAGTGCTTTACCTTTGTTTTGTGAAATTTGCTAAAGAATAAAAAAATATGACATTATTCTATGTACTGAGTATATTATATATACCATACAGTATACAGCATGTATATATAGTGTATACAGTATGTTAATATGTTTATGAATATTTATTGTTCAGCAGTCTCCGTTTGATAACGATCGTTTCGCTTAGCGTCATTTAATGGTCGCACAATAAGAAAAGTTTCTTTATCGATTCAGTGTGGTTTCGTTTACCATGTTTCTTTCGTTTATCGAATTTTGTCTCCAATTTTGATTTTAACCTGTAACATGTGAAGTCAGATAAGAATAATGAGAAAGCATGGAAAAATATGCCACTTTTCCTTTCGATTGAGTTTGTCTTTTAAAAATTTAATTCGAAGAACCTAGAAAGTGGTCTGTTTTTTATTGATTTTTGTGGAAATACTTTATCTGCACTTTATGAAATTTATTAGGAATAAAAAGTATAACATTCTTCTGTTTACTGAAGATATTATATATGTGTTCTTATAATATAGAGACATATCATAAATCAATATTATGTTCGTTCCGTAAAATTTTCATTTTTATAAAAATTAAATAATGTTGCTTTTTTTTCCCCAGAAACATTTACTTAACTTACACACAAGAGATGTGATTAAGAAAAAAATTATATTTAATCTTGAAATTATTACAAATAATGTTTTATATTAATTAGATTTTATTAGATAATTTGCTTCCTAAATATCAAAATTCGCACAAATGAATCTATTTTTAGTTTGCATAGTTATATTTAATTACTTTTAAAATTTTATGTAATTCTGTCCTAATTAAAAAAAAAATTCTAAACCAGTTTAACATGAGAAGCCAAATAATACTGATTTAATAAATTTATGTAATATAATTAAAATTAAATAATTTAAAGACAATTAAACTCAAGGCAAAACAATAAGAAATGAAAATAATTTAAGGAAATTAATTATGAAACAAAAAAATGAATAATTAACTTAATTTGTAATTGTAATCCTTATTTTATTCGAATAATATCAGTCTCGAATTTCGGTCTCTAATAATAGGTTCACTTCCTCAAGCTATATTGAAGAACTAAATTTAATGTTACGTTGTTTTCAAATCGAAAAATAAGTAGAAATTGTGTAGTTAATTAAAATATGAATAATTAAAAGAGAAAAAAAAAATGAAGGATTAGAAACTAAGTAATTAATTTGTTCTATAGTTTATAGTAAGATACAAAGAAAAAATTAATTAAATAAATCAGAAATGTAAACAAAGAGTGAAACAAATGAAGCTATTTATTATCCTTTTTTTCACCTTAAATTGAAATATATGTTAGAAAAATAAAAATAATACCAAGGGTATAATAGAATTTAAAATGTTAAGTAAACACAATAAAAACTCAGTTTTAATAAGCAAAAATATGTTTCTTTTACTAATCCACAAAAGGCATTTTTATTGTAAAAAGAAATGTATCTTATAAAAACAACATTACTCATTGCACATTATTATTATTATTATTATTATTTTTACATTTATTGTTGGGGGCGTATTGATTTAATAAAATATTCAAATGCATCCTTAGTATTTTGTTTAAATATCAAATAATTATAAATTTTATAAATATTTTACAACCAAGTGAACTGAGTGTATAGTGTGTGTGTAAAATGATTAAAGATAAATTTTTGACATTATATTTAACAGTAACTTTTAAATAATTTTCCACTTTTTAAATAATATATATATGAGGGTTTATATCTATAACACAAATTTGTAGATAAAAAACATCTTAAACTGAAACAATACAACAGTACAAATATAGTTTATTATTTTCTATGTTCAATTAGCCTATCATTTTGTGTATGACATAGTTCAGTAAAAACGATCCGTCAACTTATAACAGCTATGCCATCGCTATAACAATAAAAGTATTGGACTAAAATATAAGCGCATTCCTGGTGTCTTGGATCGTGTGATAAAGAAATGTCCATTGTCGATAATATAGTTACCACATTCTTTTATTATAATAAAGAATGGTATAATAGTGAAAGGCTTCGTATTGCTTTCTTTGCAGCTATTTGATTAATAATGTCACGTATCGACAATAATTCATGTGTTTTTTTTTGTTAACGGTCTGTTATTAATGCCTTTACAGTATACCATCATTTGTTAATAAACTAAGACATTTAAATATTCCTGTTGTAAACATTTAATTATTGCTAAATCTTAAATAGTCAATAATTTTTAATTTAACAGTCTAAATATGTAAGTGAATATTTACAGTTTTCAATTACTTTAGCGTAAAGACTACTTATGTAAGACTTTAGCATAATGCTGTTGTTACTTTGGTACAGGAAAACCTAGATCAGGTCCAATAGATCCCATCTTAGGTGACTGGGCCGTGGCTAAGGGTAAAATGCAGCTTCACTTTTATCGAGGAACTAGGAGGGCTGAAGTCCGACTAAACCTAAAGACAACGCTCTATGATCATATTAGACCGGTACATATGGTTTAAAGCGATTCCGAACCACAACATCCGTGGCACAGCCGGGACTCGGAACCCGATACCTGTGGCACCGAGCGCCAGAGCATTAGTCACTCGACTATTCAGGCTCAATATAAATACATAACTGATATATTTCACAGATTTCAAAAAAATTTTCTAATATTTAACTTTTGATTTTTAATTTTAATTTCGATTACTTTTTCGATATTTTTTAAGCAAAATATTTAATTAATATTTATTTTCTTATATTTTATGAAGAACATTTTACAACCAGAATAATTGTATTTTTATTCATTAATATGAATCTACTTGTTAAACTAAAACCATAAAGTGAGAAATATAGATGTTTCATATGCAATTTGCGAAATGTTTCTAGTTTTTAGCATTTTACTTTTAAACAAAATATTATACTAATACTAGCATAAACCGGCATACTTTGTCCTGTCAAAAAAAGGCATTGCAGAATATTACATATCGCGAATATATTTTCCATGTTCCAATCTAATATACATGCTAATATTCAAGGATATCATTTGAACGGTATATGAGATAAAATGCTGCAACACCATTTGGTGGCAAGTAACAATAAAGTGGACAGCACGAATCTAGTTTTCCATACTCGAATACAAATTATTACCAATTTTTAAACATTTGGTTCAACGGTATAGAAGTTAATATACTGCTGCACCATCTGGTGGCGACTTACAACAAAGGGGGCAGCATAAAAATAAAACATTCACCATGTTTTGTCAAACACGCACAAAAATTTCATCAAAATCTATCAAGCCGTTTAGGAGATCAAACACACATACAGAAGAACCCGATTGCAGCGCCACCTACTGGGTCCAATTGTCAATTTAAATCATCCAGGGACCCGTTCAAACATACACAAAAAATTTCATCAAAATCGGTCGAACAGTTTAGAAGGTGTTCAGTGACAAGTACAAGTACCGAAGAATTATACATATAAAGATTTATTTGACATTTTATATATCAGTGCTTTTCAGATTGGGAAACACAGTTCCTTAGAAGATGTGGGCAGGGGAAGATTGAGGTAAAAAATGTCTCGAGATTATTTATAGGGGGGCGCGTTTAATTGAAATAAGAATACAGTGAAAACATAAAAATGAAATAAAATATAAAAAAACTCATTCAGGCTTTAAATGTTGTGCAACATTTTGTAGAAGCAAACTAAAACACGCAAAATGTAAGTTATAACTGGTTGGAGATCAAGACCACCGACATATTTTAAGTCATTTCTGGTAGAAGAGCTCGTCATGAATAAGTGATGAATTCTAATTACATCAGCAAGAATATGTGCGTTTCGAGTATACCATATGGTTTGAGAATCCTAGACTATAAATATGAGTAACCTACAAATGGTGATATCTATAGTAAACACGCACAGTTTTTATTAACAATAGTTTGTTGATAATTAATAGACTCATTGTATTTATGTTTATTAAAATGAACCTACTGTTAAACTAAAACCCTAAACATGTGAAAATATCGATGTTGCATAAGCAATTAGCGAAATATTTATAATTTTTAGCCTTTTACTTTTACAATAAAATATTACATTACATTAATATGACAATTTATATATCAGGACTTTTGAAATTGGGAAATACCGTACCTTGGTGTGGAAAGTTGAAAGAGGCAAATGTAGTATTGGGGTAATTTGGAGGAGAAGGCGTTTAATTAAAATAAGAAAATTGTAACACATAAAAAGGAAATAAAAGATAAAATTTAAAACTATTCGTGCATGTTTTAAATATTATATAACATTTTCCAGCAAAATATAACACACAAAATTCAAGTTATAACTGGCTGGTGATCAAGAACACCGACAGATTTTAAGAAGTCATTTCTGGTGGGAGATCTTCATGAATTCTTGATGAATTCTATTTACATCAGCAAGAATATGTGCGTTATGAGAATACGATATGATTTCAGAATCCGAGATTGTAAATATGAGTAACCTACAAATGATAATATCTAAAGTAAGCACGCATAGTTTTCATTAACAATAATTTGTTGATAATTAACAATATTGTATTAATTTAAAAGCTTTCAATAGCCGTTTATATAATAATTTATCATTAAACAACTCACAACGGCGCCAATTATATTTAATCTCCTCTAAACAACACAGCACATCAGCGTCTATCTCAATTCTTCCCCACAACTAACTGTTATTGCTTTTCTTCTTCAGATCTAACATGTTTTTCCGACACCATAATCCTAATTTAGTTCTTGAGCCATTTTTACTGGGATGTTCTTTTTGCTCTTTTATTTGATTGCTGGTTTATTATTTTTTAATAGTTTGGGCGGAGATTATGAAAAAGTTGGTATACTTTACAAATAGGCGCCATCTATGAAATCTAGGTTAGACTGTTTTTCCAGTCTCTGACAAATTGGTTATAGACATTTACATAAATGTAATAGTCACTCTGAAGTTGAAGTTTGTTGTAAGTTTGGCTTGTGGTATTCGTTTTCATTTCTGGATATTATGGTGCATTAAAATCTCCAAAAGCAGATATCCTTTCTTCTTTACGTTTAAGTGGAAACAGCGTGTAAAAGTCATTTTACTGTATCGTGACTTTTATTGGAGAAATTGTATGAAACCAGTTGAACGACTTATTCTTATGAATATTTATCAGCTTTAGTAGTCTATGTTTGAAGAATGATGGTTTTGCATAGCTTCATGTAATGATGGTACAACTGAAAAGGTTACTTCATCGATTTTCTTTATCACGTGTTTCTCTTGTTTTTAAAATCTAAATTTTTTTTTTTTTATTCGTAACAAGTGAATGAAATAGAAAAGGAGTTAGAAAATATCTGACTTTTGCTTCCAATTGCATTTGACTTAAGGCAATTAATTTTCAAATTAATTTCAGATTTTTATTGATTACAGCAGAATTGCTTTATCTATGTTTTATGCGAGTTATTAAATAACTAAAACTGTAACGTTTTACTATGCATGGAAAGTATTTCTTTTGATTTGTAGAGTATTGGAAAGATGCATCTTAAAAGAATATTATGATGCTTCTATAAAAATTATTTTTTTATATAAAATTATTTATTTCTTTTCTTAAAGCTTTTATTTATCTTACCCATAGTTAGTTTTAAAAGGTAGTTGTTTAATTAAAAGTCGTTAAAGTAGATTACCAAAGTAGTCATAATGCTTTTTATTGATTTGATTTTTTTAAACTCTTTTTTTTGTTTTTTTAAGCTTTTATTTATCTAACCCATAATTAATTTTGTTCAAGAAAAAGGTAGTTGTTAAATTAAAACTTTTAAAGTAGCTCATCAAAGTAGTCATGCTGTTCATTGATTTGATTTTATAAGGTAAAGGTAATGTTCATAAGCCACAAAATATGAACAAGTTGATTTTTTTTAGTTTTTGTAATTGTAATGATTTTTTACATTCTGTCTAAGTCTAACCGATTCTTTAATGAATGTTTTATAAATAACTTTAATATAGTAAGCCAAACATTATTGGTAATTGAGTTAATTTACGTTACACAACTAAAATATTATAACTTAGAAAAGACTAGTGAGATTAAAGAAATATTAATAATGTATTCTTTTGCATATAATATTCCTGCCAAATCTAGGAAAAAGGTAGACAATATTGTATTGAACATTTAAATTATGGATTTATTCAGTTGACTTTAAACACCATATTACCAAAGTGTCTGATTTGCGAAAGAGTGTTATGAAATGTAGCAATAAAATGAACTTTTCAAAACAAATACAAACAAAACAAATCCTTCTATAAATAAAAACTCTGTTTTTCTTTTACTATAACACCCAGAAAAAAATCTTTTATTACACGTTACAGCTTATTTTACTACTTATTTAACAACTTATTACGTCTCTAACACAAAAGTAATAGCAATTAATGTCTTATTGGAATACAATTAACAAAGATTGCTAAATTAATTAATTATTTTTTTAATCTATAAAAAAAAAATTATATTTTTTTTTTTATACGTATAAATTAATTGTATATCATTGACGAATCTTATATCTTTTTAAACTAGTTCAAATATCATTGAATTCTATAACTGTAAATATGAGGGAATACTTTTAACAATGCATTTGTGATTTTTGCAATATCGGTAGGTATAAAATACTTTTCAAATAAGTCATTAAATTTTCCTTAATTACAATTACGACTTTATAGTTAGCATTAAAATTTTAAAGCCTTCTTCATCATTTAAATCATAAAAGTATAATAAACTACATTTATATAATACAATAATTTTATTGATACTTTATTTTTATTCGTTATACCTACCATTGAATCTGTGGAAGAAAAATTAAAGCAATCATTCAACTAATAAGTCCCATGGGTTCTTTTCGTAATAATAGTTAGTATTGGTCTAATAGACATATTTCTAACGTCTTCATTATGTGATAAGAAATCGCTTATATTCGATAATATAGTAATCTGGAATGTTACAACTTGTAATAAAGAATGCAGTAATAGTAAAAGATTCTGTCACGTTCCCTTGGCAGTTTTTATTAACAGGTTCACGTGTTACTAATAACCTAATGTTCATTTTATTCTTTCATAGGCCTGCACTTTATTGCTTTTATAACAAGCAATTGTGAAGTTTAGTCTTTGGTGTGTCTACAGTATTTTATTATTTATAAATTTTATGAAAATAGTCAATGTTTAAATAATTATAAGACAAGAGATATATAATGTTGCATGTATATATATATATATATATATATATATATATATATATATATATATATATATATATATATATATATATATATATATATATATAAATATATATATATATAAATGAGTATGTGTGACACCGTTAGAGGAAGTGGATAATAAATTTAATTATATTCCCTTAGATAATAAAAATGTATTTATTGTATTAAAGTTATATCTTTAAATTGTTTTGGAGTTTATAGCATAATGCAAATGTTTCTGTAATTAACATAGTGTCCTACCTTATTTTTAATGTGAAATTTTTATTGATAAAAGATTCTTATAATTTCATATAATTATCAAATTATAAGAATCTTTTCTTGAATCGTTATAATTTTGAATTTAACTATGTAATCGTCATCATCATCCTCATCAGTGGTGCAAACAACCCCATGGAGGATCACGGTCGTCCAAATATGCCCAAAACTCTACAGTTATATTAAACAGGGACCTACGGTTTAAAATGGATTCCGAAGCACTTTCATGACACCGCCGGGACTGAACCCGAAACCTTGTCCATGGTGGCACCGAATGCCAGAGCGATAGTCACTCAGCCATCAGGCCCCTTAAATATCTAAACTAATAAATAAAGAATCACCTTAACTATATATATATTTCAATGCGTGATTGATAATTTTCAAATAATTCACAAAAAATTGTTTGGTTTCAATTATCGAAGTATTATCATATTTAATCAATATTTAGTAATTCAATACATGCTTAAGAAAATCTATCGTATCCGCTGTAAATTGAATCTATGTAGTAAAGTTAAACCCAAAACTTGCTAAATATGCCAAATATCTCTAGATATGCAATGATATTATTGGGGTATCTAAAATTATATTTTTAAATCAAGCACTAAATCAATATTTTTATGACACGACCATAGTGATGAAGAGTTATTTTCATCAGTAACACTCTCTTTAAAATGTGAAACTACTCATCTGTCAAATACATTACCAAAAAAAGACAGAAAATATACTTTGTTCAAGACTTCAATCTATTAAGAATCTATTTGATTTATTAGAATAATGGAAACGTAATTCCAATGGTAAAACTAGAATCCTATAACGTTATATATATTACAGAGCTATTGCCCAAATTTTCTGTAATACACAATTTAAATATTTTATGCAAGTAGATTGATAATACTTTTTCCAATGCATCATACACATTTATAGATTTCGTTGTTAAAAAAAAAATATTTTTCTATACCATAGTTTTTATAAACTTTTAGTTTTAGTTTAGTTTAGTTTTAATTTTTAGTTTATTTAAATTTATAGAAATATTTTATAAAATTGTAACGAAACTCTCAATATGACAATACGTATACACTGTACGCTTAACATTTTATAACATTTTTTTAAAAATGCACTTAATTTTTAATTCAAAGTAATTATTGGCATGGAATTTACCTTGTATAAAATACATATTTAATCAAGACTTTTTAATTAAAATTTTTTTTTTTTTTCTAAATTGGGTTAATTTTTATGCTCGATGAATTGATGACAAAAAATGCGACAGTTAATTGAGAATTAAGTTAACCAATCCTTCTTATTTAATCTTCCTGACAACACCTACGTTTACCATGTAATAGACATATGTTTAATTAAGAAATGTATATCAAAGAATTGCCTATTGTATTCAATATATTTAATATTAATGCAAACAATTGTGAATTAAGTTCATCATGATTTAATATATATATATATATATATAAATACATTTATAATTGTCCATTTTCAAGTGCGTGACTCAATAAAATGGCCCACAAAAGGAAGCCCCTTTCAGTTTGAAGCTGAGGTGCAAAATAGCTTCCATGCCATCACAATGCTCAGAGCAATTGAAGGAAATAGCATTGAGTCATTGGTCAAATAATAACCACGAAAAATAAAAATAAAAATGCTTTCAGCTATAAACAGGCAAATAACAAGCAGGTAGTATTTAAGACTAACTTTATAATAGGAAATATAAAATAAATAAACAAAGACAAAGTTATCTCATGATTTAGAAAAAGTGTATATTTATTTTAAAATTCATGGATTCAGTTACAATTTTTATTAACAGAGTTATGAATTGATGCATAATAACAATGAAATAAAGATACATTAAAAAATAATTAAATGCTTAGAAAAACATTTTTTTTTTTTTACTTACAAATTCTCGTCTTATTTTTTACTTATTTGAATATTAAATTAAATTTGGCCAGAATTAGATAATTAGATTATTATTTTAGATTTATTATTATTTTTTTAGATTAAATTAAGTGCAAAAAGTGCATACAGACGCAAAAAACGGAAAATATATTTTCTAAGATTTACACATTCTACGTATAAATTTTAATTTTATGTATATAATATTAAATAATTTTGCATAGTTCTCAATAATTTAAACCACCATTAATAACCTTTATTAATCATTAAAAGTATGTAAATAAAAATTTAGTAAATAGTTTTTCATATTTCCGAAAATAAAAAAAAGAATAAAAAGAAGCATTTTCATTTAACCCTTTCAATAAATTTAACTCATTAAGAGCTAATTCAAGAGTCATTTTTATGCATTTTTTCATATTTTTCTATGAATACTTTTTAAACTGAAATATCCTCATTTAACATCGTCGAAACAAGAAGTAACTTTTCAATTAAAACTGGCTTGTAATTGATCAATTAAATTTCCTTCTAAAAACACTAAGAAAATATGTATGTTGAATTTGAAATACATGAATTCAGTTACAATTTTATAAACAGTTAATAATTGATCCACAATAACAATGAAATAAAGAATACATTAAAAATAATTAAATGTTTATAAAAATATTCTTTTTACTTACAAGTTCTCGTCTATTTTTTTACTTACTTAGAAATCAAATTAAATTTGACCTAAATTAGGATTATGAGATTATTATTCATTATTATTTTAGATTTATTAGATTATTCTTAATGTGAAAAGTGCCTACAAATGCAAAAACGAAAAAATATTTTTCTATGATTTACACACTCATATATAAATTTAAATTTTTTACATAATTCTTATTCATATAAACCACCATTCATATATTAATAATCCTTAAGTATGTAAATAAAAATTTAATAAATGTTTTTCATATTTCCAAAAAAGATCCAATGTAACTCAATTAGTGCTCTAAAATAAAAAAAAAGCATTTTCATTTAACCCTTTCAATAAATTCAATGCCATTAGCAGCTAATTCGAAAGTCAAAACAAACACACATTTTTTTTTTTTTTTCATTTTTTAAATGAATTTTGTTTTAAATTGAAACATTATCTTCGTTTAACAGCACCGAAACGAAGTAACTGTTCAATTAAAACAAACTAAGTGAATTCCTCACTTCGAAACATAAAGAATGGCATGCGGAATTAAATACAACACCTCCGTTTTCCATCTTCTACAAATATTTCAATTAATTTTAATTATAGCAATTATTCTCGTCCTTGAATCGCTAACTTTGGGAAGAGTTAATTATGTTATGCATTTTGTGCCTCCTTTTGTTTTCTGATAAAGAAATGAAAATAATGCTTGTGACGCATGTTAATTAGTTGAAGGGAGATAACTTCATAAAATGGGAAACCTACACTCTTCCCCGCTTCAAAACAGAAACACAAGTCTTGTCTCTCTTTAAGAATGTAAGATGGATTACTTTG
The DNA here is from genome assembly GCA_021605095.1 of Caerostris extrusa. Lineage (NCBI taxonomy): Eukaryota > Metazoa > Arthropoda > Arachnida > Araneae > Araneidae > Caerostris > Caerostris extrusa. The sequence goes on along the minus strand of BPLR01012772.1, from coordinate 68,872 downwards.
AAACACGATATAAGGGTTCTCCAGGGAACAGAAAGTGACAAGCATAACATTGGCGTCCAACATATGTGGAATAATTTAAAATGCTATTATCTTAATTTAGTTCTATGTAAAGCAATATTTATGGTATTTTGTTTCTTTATTACAGAAATACTAATCCCTGTGCTCCTAGCCACATTATTTTAAATAATTACATCTATCTAATGCTTTATGATTAATTTTAAGGTATATTTATAACTATAAATTTATTGACTTATACACTAAAATGTATCGTGCGAAATTGCGTTTAATATTGATATTGATATTTTTCACTTTTCATGAATTTAACTTGATTGTACACATTTCAATGTGTTTTAATAATATGATATACACCCATGTCCAAAGTTAACTTTATATGCTTAAATTCATGTATTTCTCGAAAACTGTGAACGATAATTTTACGAATTCTTCAGGAATGATATGTAGCATTGTGACACATAAATACAAAGGAAGTAATTTAACAGCACTGCATATGTTATATAATTGCAGCATGAAACTATAAATATGGTAATAAAATGTGACAAAGATAGTTCAGAAAATAAGGATTAACCCATAAAAAATTAAGATTTACGAATTTATTATGGAATGCGATCGCCCCTGACTTGTACACACATATCATAACGTGTTTAATAACGTTGTTAATGAGAGTTTGGGGAATTAAACACCACTTTTCCAATAATACCGTCTTCAGAGCATTTGCATCTCTAGGGGGAGAGGATGTCTACGTGCAATTGTTCTTCAAGGTACTCCCATAAGTTCTCTATTGGGAGTACCTTGGAAGAGAACTTGCACTATCTATCAGAAGACTTTTCTGGCCATGATATTTGCCAAATGTTTTCACTTTTAAGGAATTCGTCGACTAGATTTTCTCGACATAGACGAGCATTATCGTACATAAATATGAGGGTAGATTCATAGGCACATCTGAAAAGTCTTACAAAAAGCTCTCACACCTCATCCCAATGTCTCTGGGCAGTCACAGTTTTATATGTTACATCAGTTTTACATAAATGTTACTTTTCTACAGGGATCCGCTGTAGAAAATGTAACATCCGTTCATCGATCATTATTCCTATCCCGTATCATCACACATCCACATCTACCATTTCGTATTCATGACTCCCATCAGATGTAAAAACGTTTACAATTAACTGTAAAACTAACCTCGACTCATCAGTAAAGAGTACATGAGACCAATATTGTTCAGTCCAGTTTTGATTTTTTGAACAAATTAAAGCGATTCCTTTTGTGTTATAAAGATAATGAAACACATACTCATGACTTTCTGGCATAAAAACCCTTTTCATTGAGCGTTCTGTATGCTTTTTGTGTGTTGCAGCAGTTCCAGTGGCAGCAGCAAGCTGTGAACTTAAATGGAACTCAAGACTTTGTGCTACTACTGGCAGTTATTGCGAAATATCGATTTTCAGAAGCAGTTTCTATCAGTAAGCAGTTTCTTGTTTCTTCTTGTTTTGTTTTCAGCAGTTTCTTTTTCTTGTTGTTGTTATTTTCAGCAGTTTCTTGTTTCTTGTTGTTGTTGTTTTCAGCAGTTTCTTGGTGTCTAGCAATAAGCGTGTTCAGTAAGCAGTTTAAAAAGCAGTTGTTTACATCACGTAGAGACTGTCTGTCTTTAAATATTCAGACACCTGGCTGCTTCCGTGATTGGATGTTTGCTTCTAAGCTGTTATGAGTCGCCACTTTATATATTCTTCCAAATGATGCTTCGAAGCAATAAAAAATGTTTTGTCCTTAGACACAGAAATCAAACGCTGTGTTGCAGAAATTCACTCAGATATCCACTTTGCGCAAAGCGCTTATTTCAACTTCGGATGACGTAAGCCTAAATTTGCATATCAGAAACTGTTTGATAACTTTTGATTGGATAGTGCTAATTAGGCTTGTTTTTCACACATTCCTACAAACATGGATCACATTGATTGGATATTTCAATTGAATATCACTATTTTTGAATATGTAAAGATTAATTAGGACATGAGTATTTATTTTAAGATATATTATGCACCATATTGATTTTTGGCTAATTTATTGATATAATGATTTTTAGATAAATATTTGCGTGTAATCTTTATATATTTGAGGTATATCTTTTTACATTTGGGGTAATTTATGCATAAAATGTTTCTTAAAGCTCAATATATTAGTCGTGTAATTTTATCAAATACTGAGTAATAGATGGTTAAAACTTCGAAAAGGTTATTGTGGTTACTTAAGTGGAACAGATTTCAATTCAATTTTAATTGCCATAATTGCATGCAAATAAAAAAAAGCATGTATAGTTCGACCTCCAAGCTAGTGGAAATATTTTAAACAGGATACGAACGAATCGGTTGTTCTACCTCACCAAAACATTCCGCCAAACTAAAGAATTTCATATAAAATTTCTCTTACCTTTCTAGCAAAACGAACTGTAAAAATGAGATATCCAAATGGACGGGAAGTAGAGATCTAATTCAAATATATTTACAATATTTTTTTACGCATTACAACGAGGATATGACACGCAATAATAATAGAAATACACACACAAAAATTCCAGGTCTACAACGGTTGACTACCAACAAGAAAGTTCCAAAGTCCAAGAAGAAAAATTCTTACACCGAAGTACGGTTACAGTTAAGTGGAGTGGTAAGTAATTGAAAGAGTTGTGGTAAATAATTCGAAAAGTTATATATATATTTTTTTTCGTTCTAATGCAGCTGGCAACCACTTAGACAATTGTCTTCGAAGTCTTAAAGCAAGTGCTCCACAGACATTACTCACTTTGCATTACCCAGGGGCCGCGTGTCACTCGAAGATAAGCCCCGGATGCAGAGTAACAATGCCCCAGCAACGCTCTACGATCCTATTAGGACCGGGACCTACGGTTTAAAGTGGATTCCGAACCACAACAAACACCCATGGGCAAGCCGGGATTTGAACCCGATACCTATGGTAACGAGAGCCAGAGCGTTAGCCACTCGGCCATCAGGCCCCTATATATACATGCAGTATTTTTGAGAGGTTGATTGTTAGACATACTCGGCGCAAAACAATTTTATGATCAAAAATTCCATTATTTTTTTTAATTTCTGCCATACAATTTTTGTTTTAATATTGTGTTATTTAAAATTTTAATTATTAAAAATTAAAATTATTATTATAACGACATATTATATGTATAAATTATTATATTTCTCTCCTTTTATTATGCCGCTCTAATTGAATCCGTCTGCTTGCCAATTTCTCCACACAATCGGAGGTCTAGGAATTTAAAAAAGTCAGACGTTAGCAATCTTTTCCGTTCCATTGAGGTAATTAAGCAATATTTTTCGAGTTTTCTTCATGTTCAAAAGAAACAAGTATATGGGCAATACCCATCAAAATTACACGGAACATTTCTGCTCTTTCCTTTTTAAAGTGATGGGTTTTTCTAGTTGTGTATTCTATAAAACTCATATTATGTTAAATTTGTTAATTTTAGTGTTATAGGATATAAAATTCAGTACTGAATTTTAACATATTTAATGAAATGCCATGGTTCTTCACTTATGATCATTTCCAACCACTGTATTAATTTCGAACTAGAAAAATCAATACAAATAAATTTACCTCTGTATTTTTGTTATGCGATTAGTTTTACTGGATTATTAGAAAATTACAAGCAATGTTTCCATCCTTTAAAAAAACAAGAAATTAGCTAGTTTTATGAAAAGTAAAAAAACAGGAGATTATAATTAAATCAATCTTTCATTTTTAATTATTTCCTTATTTAATCCTATTAACAGCTTAAAAACATTTATATACATAAAAAAAGCTTAATTGCTTAAAAAAAAAAGGAATTTTAGCAGGATCTAAGAGCTTCTAAATTATTGTTAAATTTTCTTTCATGATTAGAATTATCAGTATGCTGTTAAAGGACATTTTTTGTCCCTTTCAATCTTTGCTTAAGAGAAAATTTATATAATCATAAAAATATACAAAAAATTGAAAAGGAGGATTGAAAAAATTATTGCAACATATTTGCATTAATTACATATCGATAAATTGCAAATAATATTGGATTGCAATTTAAAAGATTCTTTAATTTGCAACTATTCGTTTGAATGCATTTAGATCTATTGTATGCCTGACTGGTAGCGTACTGGTAATTACGACTGAGGTTCAATCCTCTGGCAGCAGTATTGTTGACACTGTATATACGATAGCATTTGTGATGTTTAGCATCAGTAGTATTACCTTGTAGTAGATGGAACAATGTGTAAAGTGTTTCAAACTACTACATGTATTTTCGAGGGGGCGAGGAAAAACGCTAACTTAACAAGGAAGGATGGAAACGCTAGGTTAGCGATGTTAGAAAACAGCGAGAGTCGCTCGCTGGGAGTAGCAAGGAGAAACGCGCTTTTTAAAATTAAAAATTAATGAGACTGATACAACAGAAAGGAATTTTAAGAGATTGATAAAAACAAGGGAGAGAATGTTTGCATGCAAAACAGAACTGTTGCAGAGAACTGTTGCATATTATTGTGTATATTATTGTTATAATGTTGGCATATTAATGTCCAATAGAGAAAATTAAAGAGACTGATACAATAGGGAGGGAAATTTGAAGAGATTGATAAAACTGTCATCATCAGGCTTTCTGTTAGGTGGTCTTTCCAATTGCTTAATTCTTGCTTTCTATCGTATTCCTCCATTTTTTCCAGCAGACGGGGGGGCTGTGTGACTTTTCCTGTCGTTACAAGTTCGAGTATCCGACTTTGTGACGACTTTGTTTTATAAAGTCGCTACAAGTTGGAGTAACCGACTTGTGACACTTGGGATTTGCAGCATTTTGGCCCCTCGAAACACTTAAGTGTGGAATAATGGAGACTGCTACACGTTAATTCGTCTGTGCCTCAAAGTCCTCACCACGCGAACATACAGGTATTTTTTTATTTAGTATACTGTCTTCGTCTCACCGAACTACAGTTCTAAACTTAAATTTAAGTTTCGTTTCGATAATTTGTGAGGTGCTGTTCAATTGATTATTCATCAGCTGAGAACAGTTCAAAATTTTAAATTTTTTTAACCTATTCGGTGAATTTCCATGAGACCGGGGACTTAGGACTTAAACAATCGTACAGATTGCTTCGGTAATACCCCGTTAACAAAAACGCGTGGGTTAACTTGTACATCCTGGGTCCCACATGATAAACAAGTTATTTTGCTTCTCCTTGCTCCTACTTGTATTGCTTCTCCTCGCTCCTACTTGTATTGCTTCTCCGGCTACTCCCAGCGAGCGACTCTCGCACTTCACTGTTTTCTAACCTAGCATTTCCATCCTTGCTGTCTTTCTCGATCTTTGCTTCATGGCTTGCCACCTCGCCCCTCTCGGAAATATGTGTAGTAGTTTGAAACCTTTACACAATGTTCCAGTTTAATACCAAGTAATACTACTAGCATCTTGCTCCGTTAATCAGATTAGCTGATGGGAATTTTCCGGGTTTGCTCTAAAATGGGAATACAAATAAAAATCCTCCCGGAAATGCCTGCCTTTCTTCTCCAGCGACACTGAGCCACGTCTGACTTCTACCGACAGGTACTTCCTCACAGCAGGAGCTGCATACTTTCATCCCATGAGTTGAATACTTATGAGATGTCCATCCCATGCTGTTGAACACTAAGGATTAGTCTCAATGACATCTATTTTATGCCTTGCATTGTTTTACTTTTGTTTGTAATATAAAAAGTATAATTCTCCAATATAGTAAGTTCTGAACTTCATTTAATTTTATTAAAAACAATTTAATGCCTGAAATGCTTTAGAATGCTTAATTTATTTGAATTAAAATAATGAAGGTTTGTTAGTTTGTCTACAATAGTAAAACACTTTATTATACAGCACTTATAAACACTTCTAAATTTATTCACTTTTACCAAATGTAAGAACTTACTTTACTTATTACTTACTTACTTACTTTACTTTAGAATTTTAATAAACACTTTACATATTGCGTACATTACAACAATACACTCCTCATCAAAATCATTTGGTATTGATCTGAGAATTGTTGTTTAGTTTTTCATCACTACTAAGATTGTTCAGGTATAAGATCATTATCAAAACAAACAAAATCAATTAGTGTCATAAAAATCAGTTTCTTAACTGAACTTTCACATCGGTTTAAGTAGAATGGGTGATGACCAAATTAGCTATTACAGTAGTTTTTGGTTTGTTTATTGAAATCGAGTGCTTCTGTAATGGTATATTGCTAAAAACTACTGCAATTCAGTTCTCATTTTCCCAATTCTGATTATTATTCAATATGTTTTGAACAAATGTTTTTAAAAGATAATTATCTCTTTTCTCTGATCAAAAAATATTATTTATATTCTGGTAATGTTAAAATAATTCGTAAAAACTGATAATTACATTTTCAAGATTGATTCGAAGATTTTCTTTCGAATTAAAAGCTAAAAGAAACAAATAATATTGTAAGATGTATTGATAATGAGTATGAAAGCTTATTTCTAATTACCTTTAGAAATAGGCCCAATACTTAAAAAAAATCTCATATTTGGCTGATTGTGAAGAGACTAGTATTATTTCTCATTCAATGTTGAATACTACTGTGCCCCAAAAGTAAGACCAAATATTTTTTTTTTCAAAAACTCGTTATTTATTCTTTCAAATTTGTTGCATCGCCTTCAAAGTAATCCCCTCACACAATGCCACCTTTTTCCAATCCTCAATGCATGCTAAAAAGTCATCGGCAGGGATGACCTTCAAATCACGAGGGGATTCACGTTGAATCTTTTCAATCGACTCAAAACGGTGTCTCCGGAGTGGTCTTTTGAGTTTAGGGAATAGCCAGAAGTCGCATGGTGTGAATACGATGGTTGGGAACAATATGGGTCTCATTTTTGGCGAAAAGAATCAATGCAATGTTAGCTGGCGCATTCAATGTTTTCAGTACCATTCAAGATTTGACGCATTTGAGGCCCAAAATGGAATTTACCAATCCTTTTGAAATTCCAACATCATCAGTAAGGTCTCTAATCGTAAATTGACGGTTTGTAAGCACCAAATCTTTAATTTTTTGGACGTGAGCTTCTTCGGTTGAAGTTGGTGATCGACCAGATGGCTCCTCGTCTTCAAAGCGTTTTCTGCCTTTTTTGAACTGTTTATACCACTTACAAACATTTCTTTCCGATATAGGAATGCTCACCGAATGCCTTCTGCAGACACCCTGTGCGTCTCCGCAAACAAAATTTAATGCAAGTTCTTTGCTCAATGAATTCAACATTTAAAAATCGCCGGAATCACCTTTAGCGTCTCATAAAGCCAAGCGTCACTCAAACATTAATAAATATTTTGACGTCTAATTTCACAGAGATTTCAAGGACAGTACAAGTAAGTGCCCGCAGCTTAAAAAAGAAAAAAATTGAAATTCCTTAAGCCCCAGGAATGTTAAATTGAAAATTAGTCTTACTTTTTGACACATTAGTACAGTAAAAAACGTAATTAACAATGTGTTGAAATTTTAAACTCAGTGGGATTCGGTTTGAATGGAGAGCTTTACAGCGTAAGAAGTGAATTAAAATTGGCAGTTTTCACATCTATGATGGAAGCTGAAACTATATGCCTGTAAGCCGAATGTCCTTTTCTACAAATCAAAAAGTGGGTGCGTATCCTAAATTTTTGTTCCAATTTGCCGTATAACCATTAGTGCTCTAGATATTAATATTTTATATATATGCCATTGTAGCATCATGTAAGCATAGATTTAATGCATATCATTTAAAAAGTCCTACTTTTATCAAAAATTTGTATTTTCCTCAATAAATTTGTTCATTTCGACAAATAAACAGAATCATCAACTAAAACTTAATCTCAAGATTTAAATAAATTTAAGCTACTCTATTTATATTTATACTTGTTTTTTTGAAACAATACCTTAAGGCTTCAGATTGGAACTATTTGGATTGGACTTTTAAAAATTTTAAACATTCTGAAATGATTTCTCTTTGGTTTAAAATTTGGTTTTCATTCTATTGTGGGCAACGCATTATAAATGGTAGCATATCAAATTCGTGTTTTCTAAGTTACTTTCATGCAAAATAAAAAGAAACCTTATGTAAATATTTATTTCTTCAAAATGTATAATTTATAATATACGAAATTGAAAAATTTGTCATTTTGAAATTCTTATAGAGAGTTTTCATAAAATATTCCTTACTGAAATTTTAAACCAGAGGAAAAAAAAAAACAGCGAACTTTAACATAAAAATAAATAGAAAATATGTATGTAAACGTAATAATTTTAAAAAATAATTTTATGAATTTTATTGAAAATCCATAAAATAAAAAAAAAGACTCTAAAAATGCAAAACATTTTTTAACTTGTTAGATTTTCCATCTTATGTACAAATGGAGGAAAACAATTGCAACTCGAACTCATCAGCCTCCAATAAGCCTAAAATTTTTCTGAAGACAAGATATAATAAAAATCACTTAAAATTAAAATTAAATAAATTATTTAAAATCATTTAAACTTAAAATTAAATAAATATTTAAAATCATTTAAAATAAAAATCATTTTAAAAATGTTCTGCGGCAAGTCGACAAGGAATGTTGTTTTTATATCTTTCTTTGAAGTGACTGAACAGGCCGGAGATTCCCCCGGAAGATGTTTTGAATGTGAGTCCCTTCTGGTTATATATATATATATATATTATATATATATATATATTATATTTGTTTTTTTACTTTATGTACGCTACTTTTATGTATATTAATCATGTCGAATAAGTCTCTGCTTTATGAAAGAATTACTTTAGATTGCTTCATGTTTGAGCACACGACCGTAAAAGGTGAATTCATTGTTTTTGTGTATCTGTTTTACAATGATTTTTTTTCAAATGTCCATTTACTTTTTGATATTGACTCAACAAGATTTTATAAAAAGGCAAGTAGCTTTCATTCGACTTTTAAATTTTTTTTGACTTTTTTTTGTTTGAATTGGAATTTATTTTAGCGCATCTATTGGAAAATTGTCTATTTCTGCAACTTAAAATAAACGTTACCTCTTGCTAGCCTATTTTTATAATAATGAATTAGTTCTTGCATTTGGTTATTATAATTGTTTATTATAATTTATATTTTGGTATTTAACAAAGTTCTTGATTTATTTAGTATACTATAAATATTTTTCAAGAAAAAGTAACTTAAATTGGAAATCATTGAAATTGTTAATCAAAATATTAAAATTATTTTGTCCACTAAAATTTAATTCTTAACCATCAAAATATATTCAGTTCTCATTTTACTTTTAAAAATAAATATTAATTATATCTTATGCTATTCTATGTATTTCTTAAGTGAACTTATCTAAAATTTATTATACGATAACCCAAATTATGTTTTAATTAATTATTGTATACAAAATAAATAAAATGTAATGATTTAAAAAACAGTTTTAACAAGCAACCTAATCTTATTAAATTTCAAATATAACAAATCATGTAAAGCTAAACAGTTGCAAAAATTTTTATTTCTTTAATTTTTTTAAAATAATATATTAATTAAGTAATAAATTTTTAATGTGATATAAATTTATTCGTCGCTGCATTAATTTTAAGGCAAATAATTGTCTTTATTTATCTATAACAATAAAGATTCTTTTAATACTTGCATAAATAGATTCTTTTCTTTATGTATTGAAACTGTATTTAGCGTTGTTGTAATGAAGATGCTTAGAAATTAAAAACTAAAACAAATTTTAGTGGTGAATCGAAATATAAATTAAATTCTAAGAAAAATATTTTTTTAATATCAGGATTACCAATGTATTAATTCATTAATTATGTATTTTTTGATTTAGAAAAGAAACAAATGATAATATCATATCCTCTTAATAATTTTTTTCTGGATTTTTTTTTTTACTTTATATTTAAATTCAACATTTTAGACTGAAGGAAAAATGAAGCACAGTTTTTATGATTTAACAAGAACACGACTTTTATTTGATAAATAATTATGATAAACGTTGAATAATTATAAATTTAGTAATTAAACGTAGAATATACAAAGCATGAAGCACATATATTGACGAATGTCTTCACAGACATGACAGCAACATAACAATTGATAGATATGAAGTTGTAAATTCATGTGATACTCTTCTGGGCTTGTCTATTTAACACTACAGCAGGGATGAAAAAGTTAATGGTGTTCAATGAATCGCTATTAAAATTAAACCCTTACAATACCGATGCAATTAAATTTACAGCAGTGATTAAATTTTTTGAATGTCAAAGTTTGTATAAGAATGTCTGCAACCATCTAATGTAGGTTAATATTATACGATGAATTCATCACTTTTATATACTTTGAGAATGCAATTACAGCCAATATCAATATGCTTCGTACACGAGTAAAAATATGGATTTTTCCTGAGCTTTTATGCTCTTTGGCTATCAGAATACACAACAGAAGAGGGAACATTATATTTGCACATAATTCTTTGAGAAATCTCAGCAGATTCTTTCTAGAGAATAAAACATAATGTTGCTCTCTGCTACCCCAAGAAATGACTCCACCCGCAAACTTTAAAAACATGTCCATTATAGGATTTGCAGTCAGTGATATCCGATACCCAATCAAGTCCTACTAATAATTTTTGGTATTTCAGTCCGTAATTTCTAGTGTTGCATTGGTATCTTAGTTTTATTCGGACATCCAACCTTAGGGCTCCAGAATTTTTATTAAATTTACTTAAATAAATATCAAAGTGACAAACATCGGGTCTAGTACAAACTGCTAAAGAGCAATGGGGGTAATTTAACATTTCAGCTTTTACAGCTTCATTTGAAAGACCCAGTTCTTTAGTGAGCTTTACACTAGTTTTGTATTTTATATATTAAATTTCTTAAGAATGTTGTCAACATAATTACATTGTCGTGCATCCATTATTTGCAGTTTTTAAAAGTTTATACCTATTCAGAAAATGTAAGTTCCCTAAATGTCTTTTATCTGACATTCCCGAGTTAAATACATTTAACTTCAAGATACATTTTAAAGAACATTGGTACAAATTAATAAATTATCTATATAAACAATGATTATTGACTCACTTTAAGCTGACTTTTTTTTACATAATTGTTGAACAACAGAAGGAATACGCTAAAAGAATTTAACGTTTCGTCAAATTTATCAAATCAATGCCTATCGACTTGTTTTAGGCCATAAAGGGAATTTTGTGATAAACCTACAAAATCAAGATATTTTTCATCGATAATATGGCTTAGCTTACAAAATAGAAATTTTTCTTTTTGAGCTTGAAGTTAGCTTGTCATATATTTTTTTAAGTGCGTTACAACAGGCATCTTGTTAAAAAACACGTCAAATGAAGTTTTCGTTTCGTTTTGCTTCGGGATGAGTTTACCGCTGCAGTCCAGAATTTCACATGAAATTTCGATTGTAATATCATGCACCTTTTGCCTTAGATACAATAGTTCGGTTTGCCCCTCCTGCAACTCCGTACATTTGGGAGAATACGCATACATTCGTTTTTTCATGATTGTGTTAATTTCTTAGAATATGACAAAGTCCTGACCTAGACACTTAAGACCATTGTCAGTACTGAGTTTTTTATTTTGAATTTAACAGGAAGTTGATGGGCGTGGTAGAATAGAGCTGTAGAAAAATTGTGGACCCACAACCATTTAAAAAAATAAAACAGTGTTCTTATGATTTAACAGGAACACGACTTTTTTGATGATAAATATTGAATTAATAATTTAATTATTTAAAGCAGAATATGTAATGCATGAAGAACAGGCAATCATGAATGTCTTTACAGCAATTGGAAGAGATGATGTTGCAAAATCATGTTGTTCTAGGTTTGTTTAACAGAACAGAATGGAAAAAAAGTTAATGGTACTCAATAAACTTATTTCTCTTACAGAAATGTAAAAAACTCCTCTGGTGTAAAATAAATATAAATTTTGTGACATGAAAAATAATTTTTTTCAATAAGCAAAAAGGCTATATTTTTCTAGCTAAATCATAAAAAAAACTCTTGTATTATTATTTATTGAATCTTAAAAGTAACTTATCGTTTCTAACAGGCTATCGTGTTTCTTATTTATATCAGATTGGTAAAGAAATACTTTGAATAAATCTTCGTTCATAGCATTAATGTTTGAATATACTAGTTTTATGAATATATATATTTAAGTATATTTTTCTTTTCCTTTTACTTCAATTTTTTTAGAACTTATATTTTGTCAATCATGAATATTTTGTAATCATGGCATAGATTTTATCTTAAATATAATTAAGGAAAATATGTACACATTTATAATTCGTATATTCTTTTAGTGATTTCTTATATACGTATTTAAAAAATATTTCTTATAATTATAAAGGCGTATTTCATCAACACTTTAAATATGTTACTGTTTATTACGTAACGTAAAAAGTTTAGTATTTATGAAAATTAATTCATTACAAATATGACTTCTGAGTTGGTCATAAAAATATTTCACGTTTCAATCATTAAAATTATCCTTTAGTCTGTGACATGAAAAATTAAAAGCAATTAACCAACTAATAGCTGTAAAGTATCATTTGCAATAATAGTTAATGTAACTCCAAAACATATCTATGTATTCTAATCATTGAATAGATTGATAAGAATAGGAATTCATTGCATATGTTCGACAATATAGCTGTAACAATATAGCTGTTCGACATATTCTAAGAATGCAATAATAGTAAAAGGCTTCTCTGAGTTTCTTTTGACAGCTTTTTAATAAGTAAGATCACGTATTGCCAATATTCCATGTCCGTTCTTTTCTTTCACAGATCTGCAATTGCTGTTTTGCTTATATGATGCGTTGCTAATATTCCACACGCATTTAATATTTCATAAATACCTATAAATGTTGAGAGCTTTATTATTTAAATGCTGAACTTCATTAGTAGGATAAGATAAAAAAATAAAACGTTAAAGTTAATGAATGTTTATATACCTTTTAATTGGAAAATTAATTGGATCAAATTTGTTTGAGGACGCAATTAAAATAATTTATTTTCACTCCATATTAAATAATAGTTAATGTTAATCTGTTAAGAACCAGAAGACATAATGTAAATTAATTGGCAAATAAATTTAAGTGGCAAACGGTGATATATACTTATTATTATAATGGATGGTATTTACATTAATATAATGAATCAAAGAAAAGTCAGAATTATTATATGCACCTTTTAACTTTAGATTTAACAATATAAAATTTAAATAAATATATATATTTATTAATTTCAAAAATAAATCAAAACTGGTTCATTCACAGATTTCATACACACTTATAAATATTTAGAAATCGAAAATGTTTAAAACATTTTGCATTTAAGTTAATTAACATTACACAATTCAATAATTATTATTATTTTTAATTATATTATTTTTTTTTAATTATAAATTATTTATTATTATTATTATTGCGTCATTTCGCAATTGTTTAATTATTATTACTTTATTATGGATCACAATTTTGAACTATAATTATTTATTTAAATGAGGTAAATTTAAACTGACTCCAAACATGCGTAAACTTTTATTGACGTCTTGATATTTAATGATTTCTTACTGATTTCTAGCATTAAATTTATAGAACATAAAACAATATCAATTTTTTGGGGGAGGGTGTTTAAAAATGCATAGTAATAAAATTAAAATCCAAAACCAGAAGCATAAATTATAAAAAAAAACAAATAATATTGTGCTTTGGTATTTGGGAAGATATAAGACATTTTGTAATTTTGGAAACAATTTAATAGCGGAAATTACAATAATAACATAATTAATTATATACTTATGGGTTGCGAGAAATTCATCTTACGTTTTTTGTGATGCAATTAATTATTTATTTTAAAAATGTGATAGTATTACTTTTTTAATGGTCAATATTCAGCTCTTCACGTGAAATATAAAGAACCTCATATCGTATAATTTTGACATTGCTTTTATGTACTAGAAGTTAGAAACATATTTTTATAAAATTTAGAGATTTATATGTAAAAATCGAATATTGACATTGTATGTTATTCTGTACAAAATTTTAAGATAATTAGATTTTATTCATTCACATGAAATAAATTTTTCATCTAATACACGTTTTATCAATTAAAATAAATTTAATTTTAGTGTGAAGATTTTTTTATATTGACTTATGTATTTATATGTTTAATAAAAAAAAAGTTGTATCCGTCGGTATGTTTTGTAAAAACGAAACAGTTTGCTTGTTGTTATAATTGTATATATTTCACGTTACATAGTTTTAATTGTGGCCCATTTAAAGAAATTTTCGTGTCATCTTTGTGAAGGCTATTTCCAGAGGTGATACTCCCTCAAAAATATTATATGGTTATAAGTGTATGTAATATAGAGGTTATAAGTGTCATATAGCAGATGTCAAAATTCAAAATATGGCAAATATGAAATGACACAAATAAGACAATTCATCTGAAACGAAATAATTTTTTATCGTCCCAATCTTATTGCCTTGATATATAAGTTTGCATGATTATGAAATGAATACATGTTCCACAAAATCAAATCTCAACAGATGTAGTCTTTACAGAAAAAGTTGTTAACAAAATGCATAATAATGAACTAAACAATAATACATATATTAAATTGATTACAAATAATCGTATGTTTTTAAAGTGTTGAAAAGAGAGCAGAAAAAGAAGCCAACTTTATGGATCTATGTTGATTAAAGCCATATAAAAAATATAATTGGATAATTACTATATATCTGTGCCCAAACAACCATGGTAAATGCACAATGCATGCAAAAAGTAATGCACACGATATCGATTTACTATGCAATAACTCCAATAACAAGAACATTTTAAACATTAATACATAAACAATTTTAACATAAACCTAATTTTATAATAAGATCCGTATCGGAATTACGGAATTGCCCCGTCACTCAAATCTGATAGCAGGTATTCAGTATCACGTATAATAAGTTTCAGTATATTAGCAAAAGTCTATGCTATCTTCACAGGTCGAAACAACTGCGGAATAAATATGTACTATACCATGAATGACTGGTGATAGACCACGAGCTGAGAAATGAAAAGTGAGGGAAGCTGACTCCCCACTCGACAAAGTCTTGAAAGGAGACTTTTGGTGAAGAAGGAAGAGAGTTCTGCGACGACCAAAAGTGTTGATTTTTTCCCTCTAAAGTGACTGAATAGGCAGGACTTTTCGCCTGTTTCCAAATTGAGCCCCTTGTGAATTAGTGTATCAAGCCGTGTGATAATTAAGGTCTGCCGCAGACCAGGCAATTAGATTCGATCTAGACTCGAGAACTCTGAAAATCGCAGTGAACTATACTTGCGATTTAATCGTGCTCTTGTGATAAAATTTAATTTTTAATTTTTCATTCTTTGTGTAATAATCCAGACATCATTATTTGTAATAAAAAAAATTAAAGTGTTCCCAAGAACTTGAAAGTGGCTGAAGCCATTGTAGGTATAATATAGGCCGGTACGTTTCATTATAAAGCACATTATCATGTATAATTTTTGTATATAAACACAGTAATCAATAATTTCACAATTACATTTAAGTATAAATAGAAATGAAAAAATAGTGACGAAACAGGTCTCTCGATTTTATGGAAAAATTTCTTTTTAACTCATCTGCAAATTCAGTGAACTTATAGTATTAAACTATTATGAATTATAAAAATACGTCAATTTGAGAAATTAAATACGGATAATGTCTAGAAATATAAAAATAAAACTTCGTCAATATTTTATACACATCGCGCATAAATTCAATTATTATTTAAGAAATTTTGGCCGATTGTTTATTCATGTATTATATCTAATTAAGAAATACTTTGCTGGTAAAGGTGAAATTCAAAAAAATCCCAAGTATCCAATTAAAGATTTTATAATTTCGAAAATATCCAATTAAACTCGCCTGTTTCATGAAATAAAAATAGATTCTTTATCCAATAAATAAAATTCGTTGAAGGTTAATTTGAAACAAATAAAAACAGATACATTTTTCTCACTTTCATTATTTTCATAATAAATAACATTTAACATAGAAATAAAGCAACTGTTAAATTAAGGTTTTCAAAGTGAATTCCTTGTTAAGAAACATAACATAAAGAATGGTACGCAGAATTAAAGCCAGAACCTCGATTTTCCTCTTTCGGGATATTTCAGTTAATTTTAATTGTAGTAATTAATATCTTCCTTGAAAATTAGTTTTCGGAAAGAGTTAATTAGCCAGTTCATGTATATTTTATGCATTCTTTTGTTTTCTGATGATGAAATAAATATATTGTGGCGCGACGCGTGTTAATGGCGCAAGGGGAAATAATTTCATAAAAGCGGAAAAGATTGCCTCCTCACTTCAAAACTGAAAGATTGTTTTGTCACTCTTCTGGAATGTAAGACACATTACTTTAAAACACGATGTAAAGGCCCTCTAGAGAGAAGAATGTTACTGTTGCAATCTTAGCATCCATCATATGTAGAGTTACTTAAAATTCTATTATAACAATTTAGTTTTAGTGTAATGCAATATAAATAATAAATTAATTCCTTTAATTTAAACTTTTTTTAATAATATAAACCATATTATTTTAAAGATTTCTACAGATATAGAGGTTACAGTAAAAAATAAATAAATAAATACTTGGTTTATTTACTCATGATTATGAAAGAAAGGCATGTTCCACAAAATTATATTTCAGCAGATATAGCCGTTAAAAAATAGTTCGTAATTTACATACGAAATAATGAAGGAATCAATAATGCATAAATTAAATTAATTACAAAATATTCTGTTATTTTCACGTGTTGAAAAAAAGGAGCAAAAAAGAGAAAACAACTTTATGGATCCATGTTTCTCAGAGACATAAAAGAACCTAATTAGAAAATTATTATATTTGTTCTGAAACCACTTTGGTAAATATATAATACATACTACAAAAACATATATTAATCATGCAATAACTACATTAACAGAATCAATTTAAAAATTCATACATAAACAATTTCAACATAATCCTAATTTTATAACAGAAATTACAGAGAATTAAAGAAAAATTTAAGTTACGATATTGACTATAAAAGAAAATTATCAAACATAATACAAATTATCATGCATAAACACAGTAATGAATAACCTCAAAATTACATTGAAGCACAGATAGCATTGAAAAAAAAAAAGAGTAACGAAACATCTTTTTTTTTCATTTTTAAACAAACTTTCTTTTTAACTCGTTTAAAAAATTGTGTGATCTTATCGCATTGAGCTATTATGAATAAATGAAAATTTGTCCATTTGTGAAATTAAATGCGGATAATGTCTAAAATTATAAAACTTAAACTTCGTCAAAATTTTATATACACAACGTATGAATCAATTATTATTTAAGAAATCTTGGCCAATTGTTTATTCATGTATTATATCTGATTAAGAAATACTTTGCAGGTAAAATACCAGAAATTCAAAAAAATCTCAGAATCCAAATAAAGATTTTTATAATTTCGAAAATATCCAATTAAACTCGTCTTTTTCATGAAATAAAAATAGATTCACTATCAATAAATAAAATTCGTTGAAGGTTAATTTGAAACAAATAAACACAGATACATTTTTCTCACTTTCTTAGATTTTTATTTATCATTATTTTCATTTAATAACATAGAAATAAAGCAAAAAAAAGTGCTCAATTAAGAAAACTTAAGTGAATTCCTTATTCGAAAATATAAAGAATGGTATGCAGAATGAAGCCAGTACCTCGATTTTCATCTTTTAGGATATTTCAGTTAATTTTATTTGAAGTAATTAATATCTTCCTTGAAAAATTAGCTTCCGGAAAAAAGAGTTAATTAGCCGGTTCCTGTATATTTTACGCATTCTTTTGTTTTATGATGATGAAATAAATATATTGGTCGCGACGCGTGTTAATTGGCGCAGGGGAAATAATTTCATAAAAGCGGAAAAGATTGCCTCCTCACTTCAAAACTGAAACATTGTTGTTGTCACTCTTCAGGAATGTAAGACAAATTACTTTAAAACACGATGTGAAAGCTCTCTAGAGGAAAGAATGTTACAGTTGCAATCTTAGCATCCATCATATGTAGAGTAACTTAAACTTCCATTAAAACAATTTACTTTTAGTGTAAAGCAATATAAATTATAATTTTATTCCTTTAATTTAAAACTTTTTAAAAATATGAACCACATTATATTATATATTTCTTTGGATATAGAGGTTATAGTAAAAAACCTTTTTTAAATAATTGGTCTATTTACTCAGGTTATGAAACAAATGCCTGTTTCATAAAAATTAAATTTCAACTGATATAGTCTTTATAGAAAAGTTTGTAATTTAAAAAACAAAATAATGAAGGAATTAGTAATGCACATATTAAATTTATTACAAATAGTTCTGTGATTTTCACGTGCTGACAAAAGTAAGTACAACTATATGGATTCATGTTTCTCAAAGACATATAAAAAAATAGTTTAAAAAAATTAGTATATTTGTTCTGACAACCAACTTTGGTAAATATTCAATGCATATTAAAAGTAATACACACGATATAAATCATGCAAACTACATTAACAAAAACCTATTGAATATTCATACATAAACAATTTTAACATAAATCCTAATTTTGTAATAGTAATTACAGATAATTAAAGCAAATTTATCTTACGATTCCTAAAGAAGTGCATATTCACTATAAAATGTAGATTAACATACATAATCAAAATTATCATACATAAACACAGTAATGAATAACCTTACAATTACATTTAAGTACAGATAGCATTGAAAAAAGAGTGAAGAAACCTCTTTTTCATTTTTAAACAAACCTAACTTTTTAACTCGTTTGCAAATTGTGTGATTTTATCGTATTGAGCTATTATGAATAAATGAAAATTTTGTCCATTTGTGAAATTAAATACTAATAATATCCAAAATTATAAAAATTAAACTTTGCCAAGATTTTATATACACAACGTATGAATCAATTATTATTTGAAAAATTTTGCCGATTGTTTATATGTGTATTATATCTGATTTAGAAATATTTTGAAGGAAATTGACTGAAATTAAAAAAAAAATCACAAGAATCCCATTAAAAATTTTATAATTTCGAAAATATCCAATTAAACTCGTCTTTTTCATGAAATAAAAATTAAGAAAATCAGATTAATTAAATTAATCTAAGATTCTTTATCCAATAAATAAAATCGTTGAAGGTTAATTTGAAACAAATAAACACACATACATTTTTCTCACTTCTTAGTTTTTTATTTATCATTATTTTCATTTAATAACACAGAAATTAAGCAACTGTTCAGCATTAAGGAAACTTTTCAAGTGAATTCTTATTTCCTTATGAAAACATAAAGAATGGTATGCAGAAATAAAGCCAGCACCTCGATTTTCCTCTTTTTGGGATATTTCAGTTAATTTTAATTGAAGTAATTAATATCTTCCTTGAAAAATTAGCTTTCGGAAGAGTTAATTAGCCTGTTTATGTATATTTTACGCATTCTTTTGTTTTCCGATGATGAAATAAATATATTGTGCCCGACGCGTGTTAATTTGTGCAGGGGAAATAATTTCATAAAAGCGGAAAAGATTGCCTCCTCACTTCAAAACTGAAACATTGTTTTGTCACTCTTCAGGAATGTAAGACAGATTGCTTTAAAACATGATGTGAAAGCTCTCTAGAGGAAAGAATGTTACAGTTGCAATCTTACCATCCATCATATGTAGAGTTACTTAAAATTCTATTAAAACAATTTAGTTTTAGTGTAATACAATATAAATTGTAATTTTATTCCTTTGATTTAAAACTTTTTAAAAAATATGAACCACATTATTTTAAATATTTCTTTAGATATAGAGGTTATAGTAAAAAATTTTAAATACTTGTTCTGTTTTCTCAAGATTATGAAAGAAATGCATGTTCCATAAAATTAAATTTCAACAGATACAGTCTTTATAGATAAATTTGTAAATAAAAAACAAAATAATGAAGGACTCAAAAATTCATATATTAAATTAATTACAAATAGTTATGTGATTTTCACGTGTTGAACAGGGAACGAACTTGTTGCAGAGTAATAATAGAATAAATAGAATTTTAAACTTAAAAATTCTATTAAAACAATTTAGTTTTAGTGTAATGCAATATAAATTGTAATTTTATTCCTTTTGATTTAAAACTTTTTTAAAAAAAATATTAACCACATTATCTTAAATATTTCTTTAGATATAGAGGTTATAGCGAAAAAATTTTAAATACTTGTTCTGTTTACTCAAGATTATGAAAAAAATGCATGTTCCATAAAAATTTAATTTCAACAGATATAGTCTTTATAGAAAAGTTTGTAAATTAAATAGAAAATAATGCATATATTAAATTAATTACAAAGTATCCTGTTCTTTTAACGTGTTGAAAAGGGACCGCAAAAGAACCAATCTTTAAAACTGGTTCCATGCTGTTCAAAGAAATATAATTGAAAAAAAGTAAAAATAATAGTAAAAATCTAACAACCATAGTAAATGTGTAATGCATACTAAAAGTAATACACACTATATAAATTTAATATGATAACTCCATTAACAAAAACATTTTGAACATTCATACATAAACAATTTTATAATAAACTTAATTTTATGATAGTAATTACGGA
This sequence comes from Caerostris extrusa, assembly GCA_021605095.1. Taxonomy (NCBI): domain Eukaryota; kingdom Metazoa; phylum Arthropoda; class Arachnida; order Araneae; family Araneidae; genus Caerostris; species Caerostris extrusa. Next base: position 48,086 of record BPLR01012772.1, on the reverse strand, counting down.
TAATTAAAAGCAAATTTAACTTACGATTCATAAAAGTGTATATTCATTATAATGTAAATTATCATACATAAACACAGTAATGAATACCTTACAATTACATTTAAGTACGAAGATAGCATTGAAAAAATGAATAAGTTCTCTTTTTCATTTTAAACAAATTCTTTTTAACTCATTTGCAAATTGTGTGATCTTATCGCATTGAGCTATTATGAATAAATGAAAATTTGTCTATTTGTGAAATTAAATACGGATAATGTCTACAATTATAAAACTTAAACTTCGTCAAAATTTCATATACACAACGTATGAATCCAATTATTATTTAAGAAATCTTGGTCAATTGTTTATTCATGTATTATATCTGATTAAGAAATGCTTTGCAGGTAAAATACCGAAATTGAAAAAATCTCAAGGATCCAATTAAAGATTTTTATAATTTCGAAAATATCCAATTAAACTCGTCTTTTTCATGAAATAAAAATAGATTCTTTTATCAAAAATAAAATTCGTTGAAGGGTTAATTTGAAACAAATAAAAATAGATACATTTTCTCACTATCTTAGATTTTTTTTTTTTTATTTATCATTATTTTCATTTAATAACATAGAAATAAAAGCAACTGTTCAATTAAGGTATTCAAAGTGAATTCCTTGTTAAGAAACATAAAGAATAGCACGCAGAATTAAAACCAGAACCTCGATTTTTCTCTTTTATAATATTTCAGTTAATTTTAATTGAAGTAATTAATATCTTCCTTGAAAAAATAGCTTTCGAAAGAGTTAATTAGCCAGTTCATGTATATTTTATGCATTCTTTTGTTTTCTGATGATGAAATAAATATATTGTGCGCGACGCGTGTTAATGGTGCAGGGAAATAATTTCATGAAAGCGGAAAAGATTGCCTCCTCACTTCAAAAACTGAAACATTGTTTTGTCACTCTTCAGGAATGTAAGACAGATTACTTTAAAACACGATGTGAAAGCTCTCTAGAGGAAAGAATGTTACAGTTGTAATCTTAGCATCCATCATATGTAGAGCTACTTAAACTTCTATTAAAACAATTTACTTCTGGTATAAAAGCAATATAAAGAGTAATTTTATTCCTTTAATTTAAAACTTTTTAATAATATGAACCACATTATATTATTTATTTCTATGAATATAGAAGTTATAGTAAAAAACCTTTTAAATAATTGGTCTATTTAGTCATGATTACGATAGAAATGCATGTTTCATGAAAATTAAGTTTCCACCGATATAATCTTTATAGAAAAGTTTGTAATTTACATACAAAATAATGAAGGAATTAGTAATGCATATATTAAATTTATTACAAAATATCCTATTATTTTCCCGTGCTGAAAAAGGAGCACAAAAGAAAAACAACCTTATGGATTCATGTTTCTCAAAGACATTAAAAGAACCTAATTGGAAAATTATTATATTCGTTCTGAAAACCACTTTTAATAAATATGCAATACATAATAAAAAACATAGATTAGTCATGTAAAAACTACATTATATAGTCATGATTATTTAGTCATGATTACGATAGAAATGCATGTTTCATGAAAATTAAGTTTCCACCGATATAATCTTTATAGAAAAGTTTGTAATTTACATACAGAATAATGAAGGAATTAGTAATGCATATATTAAATTTATTACAAAATATCCTATTATTTTCCCGTGCTGAAAAAGGAGCACAAAAGAACACAACCTTATGGATTCATGTTTCTCAAAGACATTAAAAGAACCTAATTGGAAAATTATTATATTTGTTCTGAAACCACTTTGGTAAATATGCAATACATAATAAAAAACATAGATTAGTCATGTAAAAACTACATTAATAGAAGCATTTTGAACATTCATAGATAAACAATGTTAACGTAATCCTAATTTTGTAATAGAAAATACAGAGAATTTAAGACAAATTTAAGTTCTGCATATTGATTATAAAGTAAATTATCATACATAATACAAATTATCATGCATAAACACAGTAATGAATAACCTCATAATTACATTTAAGCACAGATAGCATTGAAAAATAGTGAATAAATATCTTTTTCATTTTTAATCAAACCTTGCTTTTAACTCGTTTGAAAATTGTGTGATCTTATCGTATTGAGCTATTATGAATAAATGAAAATTTGTCCATTTGTGATATTAAATACTAATAATATCCAAAATTATAAAAATTAAACTTTGCCAAGATTTTATGTACACAACGTATGAATCCAATTATTATTTGAGAAATTTTGCCGATTGTTTATATATATATTATATCTGATTTAGAAATATTTTGCAGAAAATTGACTGTAATTAAAAAAATCCCAAGAATCCAATTAAAATTTTTATAATTTCGAAAATATCCAATTAAACTCGTCTTTTTCATGAAATAAAAAGTAGATTCTTTATCAATAAATAAAATCGTTGAAGGTTAATTTGAAACAAATAAACACAGATACATTTTACTCACTTCTTAGTTTTTTTTTATTTATCCTTATTTTCATTTAATAACATAGAAGTAAAGCATCTATTCAATTAAGGAAACTTAAATGAATTCTTGTTATGAAAACATAAAGAATAGTATGCAGAAATAAAGCAAGCACCTTGATTTTCATCTTTTGGGATATTTCAGTTAATTTTAATTGAAGTAATTAATATCTTCCATGAAAAATTGGCTTCCGGAAGAGTTAATTAGCCAGTTTATGTATATTTTATGCATTCTTTTTGTTTTCTGATGATGAAATAAATATATTGGGCACGACGCGTGTTAATTGGCGCAGGGGAAATAATTTCGTAAAAGCGGAAAAGATTGCCTCCTCACTTCAAAACTGAAACATTGTTGTGTCACTCTTCAGGAATGTAAGACAGATTACTTTAAAACACGATGTGAAAAGCTCTCTAGAGGAAAGAATGTTACAGTTGCAATCTTACCATCCATCATATGTAGAGTTACGTAAAATTCTATTAAAACAATTTAGTTTTAGTGTAATACAATATAAATTATAATGTTGTTCTTTTGATTTAAAACTTTTTAAAAATATGAACCACATTATTTTAAATATTTCTTTAGATGTAGAGGTTATAGCAAAAGAAATAAATACTTTTCTGTTTAGATTATGAAAGAAATGCATGTTAAAATAGTAAAAATAAATTTAAATAAAAAACAAAATTGTTCAAATAGTTATGTATGTGATTTTCACTTGTTGAACATGAACTGTTTACTCAAGATTATGAAAATTCCTTTGAAATGCAAGTTCCATAAAAAAGATGCATGTTCCAAATTTCAACAGATACAGTCTTTATAGATAAATTTGTAAATAAAAACAAAATAATGAAGGACTCAAAATTCATATATTAAATTAATTACAAATAGTTATGTGATTTTCACGTGTTGAACAGGAACGAACTTGTTGTAGAGTAATAATAGAATAAATAGAATTTTAAACTTTTGTAAATTTAAATTTTTTAAAAAATGTGAACTTTTATTTTCTTTTTGAACAATTTAGTTTTTTAGTGTAATACAATATAAAAATTATAATGTTGTTCTTTTGATTTAAAAACTTTTTTAAAAATATGAACCACATTATTTTAAAATTGTAATTTTTTCCTTTTATTTAAAAATTTTAAAAAAAATATTATACATTATTTTTAAATATTTCTTTAGATATAGAGGTTATAGTAAAAAATTTTAAATACTTGTTCTGTTTACTCAAGATTATGAAAGAAATGTTCCAAAAATGTTCTTTATAGATAATAATTTGTAAATAAAAAAAACAAATAAAAAAATTCATATATTAAATTAATTACAAATAGTTATGTGATTTTCACGTTTAATTTAATAATAGAATAAATAGAATTTAAAACTTAAAATTCAACAGATATATAAATTGTCTTATTTTAAATATTTCTTTAGAAATAGTAAAAAAATTTTAAATACTTGTTTGTTTTCTCAAAAAGATAAATAGATAAATAATCTAACAACAAATTAAGTAGAAATAATACATATATTAAATTAATTACAAACTATCCTGTTCTTTTAACGTGTTGAAAAAGGGACCGCAAAAGAACCAATCTTATGGTTCCATGCTGTTCAAAAGAAATATAATTGAAAAAAAGTAAAATAATAGTAAAATCTAACAACCATAGTAAATGTGTAATGCATACTAAAAGTAATACACACTATATAAATTTAATATACAGTAACTCCATTAACAAAAACCATTTTGAACATTCATACATAAACAATTTTATAATAAACTTAATTTTATAATAGTAATTACGGATAATTAAAAGCAAATTTAACTTACGATTCATAAAGAAGTGCATATTCATTATAATGTAAATTATCAAACATAATACAAATTATCATGCATAAACACAGTAATGAATAACCTTACAATTACATTTAAGTACGAATAGCATTGAAAAAGAGTGAATAAGCCTCTTTTTCATTTTAAACAAATTCTTTTAACTCATTTGCAAATTGTGTGATCTTATCGCATTGAGCTATTATGAATAAATGAAAATTTGTCTATTTGTGAAAATTAAATACGGATAATGTCTACAATTATAAAACTTAAACTTCGTCAAAATTTCATATACACAACGTATGAATCCAATTATTATTTAAGAAATCTTGGCCAATTGTTTATTCATGTATTATATCTGATTAAGAAATGCTTTGCAGGTAAAATACCGAAATTCGAAAAATCTCAAGGATCCAATTAAAGATTTTTATAATTTCGAAAATATCCAATTAAACTCGTCTTTTTCTTGAAATAAAAATAGATTCACTATCCAATAAATAAAATTCGTTGAAGGTTAATTTGAAACAAATATACACATATACAATTTTCTCACTTCTTATTTTTTTTTTATTTATCATTATTTTCATTTAATAACATAGAAATAAAGCAACAGTCAATTAAGGAAATTTAAGTGAATTCCTCGTTACGAAAACATAAAGAATGGTAAGCACAATTAAAGCCAGCACCTCGATTTTCCTCTTTCGGGATATTTCAGTTAATTTTAATTGAAGTAATTAATATCTGCCTTGAAAAATTAGCTTTCGGAAAGAGTTAATTAGCCTGTTTATGTATATTTTATGCATTCTTTTGTTTTTCTGATGTTGAAATAAATATATTGTGCGCGACGCGTGTTAATTGGCGGAGGGGAAATAATTTCATAAAAGCGGAAAAGATTGCCTCCTCACTTCAAAACTGAAACATTGTTTTGTCACTCTTCAGGAATGTAAGACAAATTACTTTAAAACACGATGTAAACGGTCTCTGGAGAAAGAATATTTCAGTTGCAATCTTAGCATCCATCATATGTAGGGTAACTTAAAATTCTATTAAAACAATTTAGTTTTTGTGTAATGCAATATAAATAGTAAGTTAACTCCTTTAATTTAAAAACTTTTAATAATATGAACCACATTATTTTACGTATTTCTATTGATATAGAAGTTATAGTAAAAACCTTTTAAATAATTGGTATATTTTTAGTCATGATTATGATAGAAAAGCATGTTTCATAAAAAGTAAATTTCAACAGATATATCTTTATAGAAAAGTTTGTAATTTAAATACAAAATAATGAAGGAATCAATAATGCATATATAAAATTAATTACAAAATAACCTTTATTTTCACGTGTTGAAAAAAAGGAGCACAAAAGAAACCAACCTTATGGATCCATGTTTCTCAAAGACAAATAAAAAAAATGCAATCAGAAAATTAGTGCATCTTTGTTGAAACCATGGTAAATATTCAATGCATACTAAAAACATAGATTTATCATGCAAAAACTACATTAATAAAAGCATTTTGAACATTCATACATAAACAATTTTAACATAATCCTAATTTTATAATAGAAATTACAGATAATTTAAGACAAATTTAAGTTACGATATTGAAGTGCATTTTGTAAATTATCAAACATAATTAAAATTATATTTTACATATATAAACACAGTAATGAATAACCTCACAATTACATTTAAGTACAGATAGCATTGAAAAAAGATTGACCAAACATCTTTTCATTTTTAAACAAACCTTTATTTTTAACTCGTTTGAAAATTCAGCAACTTATCGTGCATTGAGCTATTATGAATAAATGAAAATTTATCCATTTGTGAAATAAAATACTAATAATATCCAAAATTATAAAAAAAACTTTTCCAAGATTTTATATACACAACGTATGAATTCAATTATTATTTGAGAAATTTTGGCCGATTGTTTATTTGTGTATTATATCTGATTTAAAAATATTTTGCAGGAAATTACTGAAATTAAAAAAATCCCAAGAATCCAATTAAAAATTTTTATAATTTCGAAAATATCCAATTAAACTCGTCTTTTTCATGAAATAAAAATAGATCCTTTATCCAATAAATAAAATCGTTGAAGGTTAATTTGAAACAAATAAACACAGATACATTTTTTTCTCACTTCTTAGTTTTTTTTATTTATCATTATTTTCATTTAATAACATAGAAATAAAAGCAAGCATGTATATTCTTTTGTTTTCAAACAAGAATTCATTTAAGTTTCTTAAATGAATTCTTGTTATGAAAACACAAAGAATGGTATGCAGAAATAAAGCCAGCACCTTGATTTTCATCTTTTGGGATATTTCAGTTAATTTTAATTGAAGTAATTAATATCTTCCCTGAAAAATTAGCTTCCGGAAGAGCTAATTAGCCTGTTTATGTAAATTTTATACATTCTTTTGTTTTCCGATGATGAAATAAATATATCGAACGCGACGCGTGTTAATTGGCGCAGGGGAAATAATTTCGTAAAAGCGGAAAAGATTGCCTCTTCACTTCAAAACTGAAACATTGTTTTGTCATTCTTCAGGAATGTAAGACAGATTGCTTTTTAAAACATGATGTGAAAGCTCTCTAGAGGAAAGAATGTTACAGTTGCAATCTTACTTTCATCCATCATATGTAGAGGTACTTAAAATTCTATTAAAACAATTTAGTTTTAGTGTAATACAATATAAATTGTAATTTTATTCCTTTGATTTAAAACTTTATAAAAATATGAACCACATTATCTTAAATATTTCTTTAGATGTAGAGGTTATAGCAAAAAAGAAATAAATACTTGTTCTGTTTACTCAAGATTATGAAAGAGATGCATGATCCATAAAAATTAAATTTCAACAGATACAGTCTTTATAGATAAATTTGTAAATAAAAACAAAATAATAAAGGACTCAAAAAAATTTATATGTTAAATTAATTACAAATAGTTATGTGATTTTCACTTGTTGAACATGAACGAACTTGTTGTAGAGTAATAATAGAATAAATAGAATTTTTAAACTTAAAATTCTATTAAAACAATTTAGTTTTAGTGTAATGCAATATAAATTGTAATTTTAATTCCTTTTGATTTAAAACTTTTAAAAATATTAACCACATTATTTTAAATATTTCTTTAGATATAGAGGTTATAGTAAAAAAATTTAAATACTTGTTCTGTTTACTCAAGATTATGAAAGAGATGCATGTTCCAAAATTAAATTTCAACAGATACAGTCTTTATAGATAAATTTGTAAATAAAAAACAAATTAATGAAGGACTCAAAAATTCATATATTAAATTAATTACAAATAGTTATGTGATTTTCACGTGTTGAACATGAACGAACTTGTTGCAGAGTAATAATAGAATAAATAGAATTTAAAACTTAAAATTCTATTGATACAATTTAGTTTTAGTGTAATACAATATAAATTGTAATTTTATTCCTTTGATTTTAAAATTTTTTAAAAATGTGAACCACATTATTTTAAATATTTCTTTAGATATAGAGGTTATAGTAAAAAAATTTTAAATACTTGTTCTGTTTACTCAAGATTATGAAAGAGATGCATGTTCCAAAAAATTAAATTTCAACAGATACAGTCTTTATAGATAAATTTGTAAATAAAAAACAAATTAATGAAGGACTCAAAAATTCATATATTAAATTAATTACAAATAGTTATGTGATTTTCACGTGTTGAACATGAACGAACTTGTTGCAGAGTAATAATAGAATAAATAGAATTTTAAACTTAAAATTCTATTGATACAATTTAGTTTTAGTGTAATACAATATAAATTGTAATTTTTCCTTTTATTTAAAACTTTAAAAAAAAATATTAACTACATTATTTTAAATATTTCTTTAGATATAGAGGTTATAGTAAAAAAAAAAATTTTAAATACTTGTTCTGTTTACTCAAGATTATGAAAGAGATGCATGTTCCAAAATTAAATTTCAACAGATACAGTCTTTATAGATAAATTTGTAAATAAAAACAAATTAATGAAGGACTCAAAATTCATATATTAAATTAATTACAAATAGTTATGTGATTTTCACGTGTTGAACATGAACGAACTTGTTGCAGAGTAATAATAGAATAAATAGAATTTAAAACTTAAAATTCTATTGATACAATTTAGTTTTTAGTGTAATACAATATAAATTGTAATTTTATTCCTTTGATTTAAAATTTTAAAAATGTGAACCACATTATTTTAAATATTTCTTTTTTATATAGAGGTTATAGTAAAAAAATTTTAAATACTTGTTGTGTTTTCAAGATTATGAAAGAGATGCATGTTCCATAAAAATTAAATTTCAACAGATATAGTCTTAATTAAAAGTCTGTAAATTAAGTAGAAAATAATACATATATTAAATTAATTACAAAATATCCTGTTCTATTAACGTGTTAAAAGGGACCGCAAAAGAACCAATCTTAAGGTTCCATGCTGTTCAAAGAAATATAATTGAAAAAAAAAAAGTAAAATAATAGTAAAATCTAACAACCATAGTAAATGTGCAATGCATACTAAAAGTAATACACACTATATAAATTTAATATACAGTAACTCCATTAACAAAAACATTTTGAACATTCATACATAAACAATTTTATAATAAACCTGATTTTATAATAGTAATTACGGATAATTAAAAGCAAATTTAACTTACGATTCATTAAGAAGTGCATATTCATTATAATGTAAATTATCATACATAAACACAGTAATGAATAACCTTACAATTACATTTAAGTACAAATAGCATTGAACAAAGAGTGAAGAAAACTCTTTTCATTTTTAAACAAACCTTTCTTTTTTAACTCATTTGCAAATTGTGTGATCTTTCGTCGCATTGAGCTATTATGAATAAATGAAAATTTTTCCATTTGTGAAATTAAATACGGATAATGTCTACAAATTATAAAACTTAAACTTCGCCAAATTTTATATACACAACGTATGAATCCAATTATTATTTAAGAAATCTTGGCCATTTGTTTATTCATGTATTATATCTGATTAAGAAATGCTTTGCAGGTAAAATACCGAATTCGAAAAAATCTCAAGAATCCAATTAAAGATTTTTATAATTTCGAAAATATCCAATTAAACTTTGTCTTTTTCATGAAATAAAAATAGATTCACTATCCAATAAATAAAATTCGTTGAAGGTTAATTTGAAACAAATAAACACAGATACATTTTTCACTTTTATTTTTTTTTTCTATTTATCATTATTTTCATTTAATAGCATAGAAATAAAGCAGCTGTTCAATTAAGGAAACTTAAGTGAATTCCTTGTGCTAAGAAACATAAAGAATGGTATGCAGAATTAAAGCCAGCACCTCGATTTTCATCTTTTATGATATTTCAGTTAATTTTAATTGAAGTAATTAATATCTTCCTTGAAAATTAGCTGGAAAGAGTTAATTAGTCTGTTTATGCATATTTTAAGCATTCTTTTGTTTTATGATGATGAAATAAATATATTGGGCGCGACGCGTGTTGATTGGCACAGGGGAAATAATTTCATAAAAGTGGAAAAGATTGCCTCTTCATTTCAAAAACTGAAACATTGTTTTGTCACTCTTCAGGAATGTAAGACAAATTACTTTAAAACACGATGTGAAAGCTCTCTAGAGGAAAGAATGTTACAGTTGCAATCTTAGCATCCATCATATGTAGAGTAACTTAAAATTCTATTAAAACAATTTAGTTTTAGTGTAATGCAATATAAATAGTAAGTTTACTCCTTTAATTTTTAAAAATTTTAATCAAATAATCCACATTATTTTAAATATGTCTTTAGATACATAGGTTATGGTAGAAAACGTTTTTAAATACTTGTTCAATTAACTTGACTCTACGATAATTTATTACTCTGACAATTTAGTTATTATTCCATAAATTTACATAGAGAACTTATCTATGATTCTTACAATGTTCAATGTTTTGAACTTGATGCAGCATGGTTATGTTTAAAATATCCCTTTTTAAAGTAAAGAGTTAAAGGAATTATGCATATCATAATATAGCGAAAAATTACAAAATTTAATATGCTCTAAAAATGACCAGCAAGAATGAATTAGGAAAGTGACTATTCCTAAATAAAAAAAAAAATTAATGTGTTTACACATAATAATTAAGAATTATATATATATATATATTGTTATATTGTTAATAATCAAAAACGCTCAATTTTTATTTAGTTAATACATCAAAAATGTATTGCACAGGGAAAGTTAAAGAAAAGAGATATAAAAGATAAATCATTGAATGTAATCAATGTGACCAACGTGCTGTAGCATCTACAATTCTTTGTCCTGAAGAGACTGGTCTGTGTTTTCAGTGGCAAAGTATTCGGAAATAGCATTTAACTAATACGTGGTGACATTTACATGTTCAAGATCAGACAACGTCTTTTGAGTTAGCAAAATTACAAATATATAATTAATTAAACATGCTATTCACACTCCATTGCCAAAAATGTAAAATCAGAGCCACTTGGCCATGAAAATGGTTATGTGCTACTTGCTACTGAATTTTCTATTGCAGATTTATTCACAACATTTGTTGACCCAGTAACAAAGGAAGATTCTTGTTAAAAATGTAGATGTTAGTTTTAAATTACAATGTAAATAATCATTTATTTAAAATAATTTAAAATAATATGTTACATCACTTCAATATATGCCATATGAGATGTCCATAATGTCAAAGAGCAAATAATTTAGCATCAGATATATTGCAATATAACTGATGAATATTATCAATATTCATGAATAATATATGACTATAATAATATATAATTATATATATCAATATTCATTAATAATAACAAGAAGAATATTATTAACATGTGGTTGAAAGAGGATAACTTTATGTAAATCAGATTTTTCAGAAACATTCTTTACTTAAATACAAAACATTATAAAAAAAATTATCAAATAAAATGAAATTATTTAAAATTTTCTCCTTCTGTGAAATACTAACTCAAATTTCGAACAAAAAATACACGGTATCATTTTAAATTTGTGGCTTTGAAGACATCATTACACGCTTTTATACACCATTTTCCTTTCATGATATTTGTAGACAATTTAAAATTAAGAGTAAAATAAAATAAAATTTTAAAATTGATATAAACGAAAAAGCGAATCATTCATGAAAATATTTTTCAGTAATGATAATTTGAAAGAAACTACAAACAATCTAAAATAATTTGAAAAAGTCAGTTATTTTTTATAATATATTGTTAAATATATATTATAAAAAACTACATAAATAATTATCAGCATCTCTTATTCGAGTAAATTGGCCATTTTCATATCAAATCAAAACACTTACATACAAAAAGGATATGCATCTTTAATGTAAGTTGCAAAACCTTTCACCGAAAATTGACATCTTCAAAGTTAACTTTCCGATTTGAAGCCTTAAACGAACTGTAAGGTATTTTTTTTCAGATATTTTTGGGTAATGACATTTTCTTTTTGCCTTGTTGCAATATTGCATTTTAGGAAATGTACACTGTTCAGAACCCCGTGAGTTAATAATATAATTAAAATGTTTATTTTTTTAAATATGTGAAAATTAGAGAAACATGCAAAATTTCTACATTTTCAAATTTTGCTGTTATTTGAAAATAAAATGACAGCAATAGCGATATGTAATTTTGCATATTTAATGAAAAATTTTAAAATAAATTATATATATTGTTTGCTTTGTATAGGTGACCTAAATGAAGCCATTTAATTAAAGCAGAAACAATGGAGAGTTATTATTCACTTAGAAGAAAGCCAAATATAACTTTTAATATCGAAAACCATATGAGTATCATAAAGTGCTACTGGCACACTGAATCCAAATTGAAATTCCCACCGAAGACCTTATAATAAAGTTATAAATATGCGATTTTGAGCTGTAATGAGAATCTATATTTGACAATGACGGTCAGGAGAAACTGAAATATGAATATTGCACTACGCCAGCAACACCTACGCTCTGTTAAATTTGCTTAGTTTTGATTAAACTGCCTAAAATCAACTATTCGTATACGCTATTAGTTCATATGCTCACAGATTTCCATTAACAACAGATCAAAGTGTTTCCTGCAGATAAAGGTCTGAAGCATATCAATTGGGAAAAAATGTATGGAACAATGTTTTCTTCAACAAAGAGTCCCATTTCACAATTCATCCTGATAATTTTCATTTGTTGAGAACGTAAGACATAAAACAAACCTGCATTCATCTGCGAAAAATAAAATTAAAAAAAAAAAACGCTAATGGTACTTATCAAGAAGAATATTCAGTTACTAATGATGTTGAACTTTCTTAAATTAGACCAGTGCACTGTACTGAAAGGTGTAGTGCTATCCACGCGTAGGCAAGCAGTACTTGACGAACTGAATTATAAGTTATGGCAGATGGGTTTTTGCCGAGACGCTCACAGAAACTTTGAAACTTACTCACAGAACTTTTGAAACTTTGTTGCTGAGCAAATTTTACCATAGAGGGGTTTCCTCGTAAACTTAAGAAAGTGCTTGAACTTTCGACGAGAAGTAGCCGAAGATAAAGGTTTGCTACTTACACAACATTGAAAACTGCGAATGGTTAACATATTCTTATACTACAAGATTCTGGTGCAAGTATCGACATCGTCTGTCGTAAATACATAAAACCAGAAATGTTGACCGTTGAAATTTTTGGAACAGCCGGTGTGGCGAAAATGGGAATTAGATTGAAGCAATATAGGTCTTATAACTACAAATTCAGTTGTCATCAGAAATGAACGTGATCAAAGAAAAATGGATTTATTATTCAACTGAACTGCGCCCTTGTTCAAAAGAGCAAAAAGTGAAAATGAAGGTCTTCCATATCGAATTAAAGCTGTAATCAAAGACAAAATCAAAAGAAGGAAACAATAAATTCAGGAAAAGTCTTACAGATAAAAATCGAAATTATGTTTGGCGAAGATTTAATATTACCAGAATTGAAAACAGAAGATGAGACCATAACTAAACTTATTGAAATTGATTCTAAAATATTGATTGAACTTTAATAAAAGATAAAAAAATTCCACCCTTATAGAAAATATTAAAAGTGTTACAAGCATCAATGTTGATTATAGTTTCACGAACGGAGGCATCCTTGAGAAAATAAAAAGGATAGTGCAGAATAAGAAAAGCGTCTTATAGTTGTACCTGAAAAATTAAAATCCCCAGTTATGAAAATTTACAAAAGAGACATTTGGACATGTGGGTATTAAAAACTAAAGACAGGCTGGTGAGATATTTTTATTGGTCAAGATGCTACAAGGTGGTGGAAAAATTTGAAAAACGTGTGATGTGTGTCAACATGCTAGTAAACTTAATAAAAAAATAATAGTATCTTTAATTTTAAAAATATATATTCTCCAAAACAAATATCGATTGCTAGGACCTTACATACATTGAAATTTGGAACAATATGCATCACTATTCTGTGTGTGTCCTTAAAATATCCAGAAGCTGAGTGACGGATATATCTTCTCCATAGAAATTTTAGCGTACTTTTGGTACTCTGCAACGACTGAAGTCTAACTTAGATAGTTTCCCCTTGGAGATTAGGATTGGAACAAGGTGTGAGAGAGTGGCATTGTCCCTGCCATGATGCCATGGAATTAAAAGGAAGCTGATTTTTGTCGTGTGATTTTTTTCTGTAAATAACGTGCTTAATTTTATTTGTGTCCCAAAATAAAATGTGTGTAATCAAATGGAATCTGTGACTAAATATGTCCGATGACCGAGTATCATAACAGACTCACAAGAACATATACAAATGACTTAACAATTTTCTTTTGGATTTAAATTATTCAAAGGATGTTACAAAATCTGTGGATCATATGTTAAAAAAATATCACGTGGCTGCCTGCCATGATGCCATGGAATTAAAATGAAGCTGATATTTTGTCGTGTGATTTTTTTCAGTAAATAACGTGCTTAATTTTATTTGTGTCCCAAAATAAAATGTGTGTAATCAAATGGAATCTGTGACTAGTCTTATATGTCCGATGACCGAGTATCATAACAGACTCACAAGAACATATACAAATGACTTACACAATTTTCTTTTGGCGAATATTATAATCAAAGGATGTTACAAAATCTGTGGATCATATGTTAAAAAATATCACGTGGCTGCCTGCCATGATGCCATGGAATTAAAATGAAGCTGATATTTTGTCGTGTGATTTTTTTCAGTAAATAACGTGCTTAATTTTTATTTGTGTCCCAAAATAAAATGTAATCAAATGGAATCTGTTATATGTCCGATGACCGAGTATCATAACAGACACACAAAAACATATACAAATGACTTACAAATTTTCTTTTGATTTAAATACAATATAATCAAAGGATGATACAAAATCTGTGGATCATATGTTAAAAAATATCACGTGGCTGCCTGCCAGGATGCCATGGAATTAAAAGGAAGCTGATATTTTGTCGTATGATTTTTTCTGTAAATAACGTGCTTAATTTTATTATGTCCCAAAATAAAATGTAAATCAAATGGAATCTGTTATATGTCCGATGACCGAGTATCATAACAGACAACAAAAACATATACAAATGACTTACATAATTTTCTTTTGGATTTAAATACAATATAATCAAGATGTTACAAAATCTGTGGATCATATGTTAAAAAATATCACGTGGCTGCCTGCCATGATGCCATGGAATTAAAATGAAGCTGATATTTTGTCGTGTGATTTTTTTTTTCAGTAAATAACGTGCTTAATTTTTTTTTGTCCCAAAAATAAAATGTGTGTAATCAAATGGAATATCCGATGACCGAGTATCATAACAGACACACAAAAACATATACAAATGACTTGACAATTTTCTTTTGGATTTAAATACAATATAATCAAAGGATGATACAAAAATCTGTGGATCATATGTTAAAAATATCATGGCTGCCTGCCATGAATGGAATTAAAAAGGAAGCTGATATTTTGTCGTTCTTTTTTTCTGTAAATAACGTGCTTAATTTTTTTGTGTCCCAAAAATAAAATGTGTAATCAAATGGAATCTGCTAGTCTTATATGTCCGATGACCGAGTATCATAACAGACTCACAAGAACATATACAAATGACTTACACAATTTTCTTTTGGATTTAAATACAATATAATCAAAGGATGTTACAAAATCTGTGGATCATATGTTAAAAAATATCACGGCTGCCTGCCATGATGCCATGGAATTAAAATGAAGCTGATATTTTGTCGTGTGATTTTTTCAGTAAATAACGTGCTTAATTTTATTTGTGTCCCAAAATAAAATGTGTGTAATCAAATGGAATCTGTGACTAGTCTTATATGTCCGATGACCGAGTATCATAACAGACTCACAAGAACATATACAAATGACTTACATAATTTTCTTTCGGATTTAAATACAATATAATTAAAGGATGTTACAAAATCTGTGGATCATATGTTAAAAATATCACGTGGCTGCTGCCATGATGCAATGGAATTAAAATGAAGCTGATATTTTGTCGTGTGATTTTTCAGTAAATAACGTGCTTAATTTTATTTGTGTCCCAAAATAAAATGTGTGTAATCAAATGAATCTGTTATACCGAGACCTGAGTATCATAACAGACACACAAAAACATATACAAATGACTTACATAATTTTCTTTTGGATTTAAATACAATATAATCAAAGGATGATACAAAATCTCTGTGGATCATATGTTAAAAATATCACGTGGCTGCCTGCCAGGATGCCATGGAATTAAAATGAAGCTGATATTTTGTCGTATGATTTTTTTTTCTGTAAATAACGTGCTTAATTTTATTTGTGTCCCAAAATAAAATGTATGTAATCAAATGAATCTGGGACACACAGATCTGGAATCTGTGATAACAGACACACAAGAACATATACAAATGACTTACATAATTTTCTTTTGGATTTAAATACAATATCATCAAAAGATGTTACAATATCTGTGGATGATATGTTAAAAATATCGTCTCCAGCACCAATACAAATATACTTAACATCAAAAATACTAACCCACTTTTGTTAGGTTGAAAAGAAACAAATATTTTTTTTTTTCTGATTCAAATATCTTCCATATTTAATACAGTAAAAATAAATTTGCCTTTTAACAGGGTTAATCCCTTTTTGATTGACATACGTAGAACAAAACATAATCTGGATTTTAATAGTCTAGAACAAGAAAACAAGATTACCCATTGTATCTTGAAAGGAAAGACTCTTTCTTTAAAATATATCATATTGAAAACTGCGACAGTATATACAAAATCAGTACAATAAAACGGAATTTATTATTGTGCATCATAGAAAAGAGAAAACTCCAGCAAGAAAATTATTCATGTCACACCAACAGAAAAAGATATTAATAAGGTCTTATCTAAATCGCAATGGTTAAATGTTCTAGAAATGTAAAAATATGAATGATTCTTATGAATATAACAATTTAAATTTATATAATAGCATCAGCTGTGAAGAAATAAAGACTGAAAAATTTGCTTGCAAAGCTTAAAATAAGTGTGAAACAGTAAAAAATATACAATTAATTTTAGACATAAAATTGCTTATCACCATCAAATATCATCAGAAGAAGCTCTTTTCCAAATTCAGAAATAAATGTTTTCTTTTGTTATTATTTTTGTGTTTGTAATTGCCTTTTTTATTTTTTATTTTTTGTACACTGTGTTTTATTTTATTGTGAGACATTTAACCTAGAACTGACTATTTTTTTTTATTAACATAAAAAAGTTTTGACAAGAAATTTATTGATTAATACCTATCTCGGTAAAAAAAGGTAATCCTAGCTTTACAATGAGTTTATCAAAATTACATTTATCAGATATTGTAATACGTTGGGGACATTGAAATCCCAACTCCCAGAAAAAATTCGTTCCATTGGTCTATATTTATTAGATTACAGATTGAAATCGAATCGAATAATAAAACAATATGATTTAAAAAGGAAAAACCTGTCTCACCTGTCATCCATTCCTGTTCTTGAAAAGCAATGTCAAATGAATAATGAAAAAGGCCGACAACAGCACAAATCAAAAGAAATTTGTTTTTAAAGATCAGTTAATTGCAGGTGTATTATCAACTGATGTAAACAGCAATAACTCCCTTGAAAAGTCAAAAGTGACAATTTTCAACACGAATTCAAAAACAGGGGGGGGTCAGCTTCTGTTGTGAAGGAGCACCTGTAGTTAAAAGTCTGATTTGGCTTCGTGACGCTGATTTTTACGTGGCAGGGCTGTCAGACCTACGCTCTACAGTCTTATTAGACCGGTACCTACGGCTTAAAGGAATTCCAAAATTCTACACACATCCATGTCGAACCTGTACCTGTGCCACCGAGCAACCGAGCGCTAGTCACTCGGCCGTCAAGATCATTAAAAGTTAAAACGTTTACAAATTTAGCACGTAGGATTAGTTCATTCTTAATAGGAAATTTGCATAGGATGTAATCACAGCGTTTTCAAAAATACTGGCAAACATGAAAGTAAAAAGACTTGTTATACTTCTTGTCAAGGATATTAGTGGTTACCACACCAATCACTTTATCTTATCTAGTTTTTGATTATTTGCTTTATTATATTCAATCAAAAATAGAATCTAAGGAATGTTGAAGCTTTAACAAATTTTGATACTATACTTTAAAAAAAAATCAGACAAGAGATAAAAATAAAAACAAAAATAATGTTTTGCTAAAGCTGATGACAAAAACATAAACTAACATTCTTCCAATGTTAGCTTCTCAGAAGAATTGCAGTGTACAGCCACCATTTTATTGAGAGATGTTTGTGAATCACAATTATTTTTTCTTTTTAATATTGGTCCACAAATTCCTTCGATAAGCGGCTCCTAAGCATCATTTTTTTTTGTTTCACTATCCCCAGATAAACTTTGACTCAATTTGGTATTCTGTAGCTCTGCAGTGAGCTACTCATACCAACCTTGTGAACAATAAATTCTTCTTTGAAGAAAGTAAAACAATGTTGACCATTGCTCAATGACTCTTGACAAACACTTCCCAAATGATAGGCATCTAGTTCTCCCTGCTTTAAGATTTTTGCATTAAGTTGTTATTATTATGTTGCATAATTTAAAATAAATGATCATCCTGCATTAATAAATTCTTTAATGAACACAACATTATTGCAAGTTTGGCTTGTGGTTTCGTTTTCATTCCTGCCCTCAATACTATCCTTTGGCAAAGGGTGATTCATTAAAAGTCCAAAACGGGATATCCTCGCTTTTTAACGAACCATTTAATAGAATACAACATTTAAAAATCCTTTTCCTGCTTCAATACTTTTTTTAGTCAAGAAAGTGTAAAATGGCAAGCTCCAAGTATTATGCTTATGAATATTTATCATTTTCAGTAGTCACCGTGTGATTAATGATAGTTTTGTGTATTTTCATGTAATAACGACACAAGTGAAAAGGTTACTTCATCGATTCAGTGTGGCTTTCTTTACCACGTGTTTCTTCAATTTTTGAATTACCTTTTCCAATTTTTGATTTTGGCTTTTACTAAGGGAAGCGAGAAAGAACTAATGAACACGCATGGAAAAATACTTTAAGCTCCTTCTGGCTGTGTGGGTTAGTTTGACTTTTGAAATTTTCAATTTCAGGAACTGAGAAAGTAGTCTGATTTTTTTAATTCTCGAGGTCTTGCTTTTTGAATTTTATTAAAGGATTAAATCTGTTGTATTCGTTTGTGTGTGAACTGTAATTTATTCGAGATTTTAGAGTATTGGTTATTGTAATTTATTTGAGATTTTAGAGTATTGGTTATTGTAATTTATTTGAGATTTTAGAGTATTGGTTATTGTAATTTATTTGAGATTTTAGAGTATTGGTTATTGTAATTTATTCGAGATTTTAGAGTATTGGTTATTGTAATTTATTTAACATTTTAGAGTAATGGTTTATTGTAATTTATTTGATAAAAAGTATTGTTTTATAAAATTGAATGGGCTTTTTGATAAATCTTTGCTGCAAAAAATATGGTTTTGGTAAAATTACCTTGCTTTTTTTTTGATTAAATCTTTGCCTTTTTATGCTTTTGGTTTTGGTTAAATTACCTTTGCTTTTGGTTTTGGTTAAATTATCTATAATAGTAAAGTTTCTTTAAGAAAAAATCACTTCTAAAATGACTAATCACTGAAATAATGTTTGAAAATTGTTTTATATTGATCTGATTTTATAAGATAATTTGTTTCTAAAACATCAAAGTTTATACAAATAGAGCTATTTTATTCTATAATTATTTCTAATTAATACTAATGTTTTATTCATTTCTAACCATTTTTAAATAAAAATAAAACTTCCAACAAAGAACTAAAATATAAAAATTTCAAAGCAATAAAGCACAAAAATAATAAGAAAATTCTTATAAGTATAAATTTATTCAATCAAATATATAGCAAACAATACATTTTTAATTTGTTGGCAAAATTTTATGACTGCATTAATTATTTATTAAAATCATATCATTAAAGTTTTATTTTTTATTCTATATTGAGAAATTATTTCTAATGTTGAATTATTAAGGATATTTTCAAATTGTAAAATCACTTCAAATTGTGTAGTTAATTAAAATATGAATAATATATTATGAAGAGTTTTTAAACAATTAAGGATTAAAATTATATTAAATTATAATTATATTGAGTTGTTAAAAAATTATATAATTAATTGAGTTATTATAAAAATTGAGTTAAATTAAATTGAATTATTAATTTATTTCATTGCATTTAATATGATGGAAAGAAAGACAAATGTTGAATACAAAAAAAAAAAATTACAACAAACTTTAAGAAGTGAAGCGATTGCAGCTGTTATCTCAACTTTTTATTTTTTAAGAACTTTAATAATAATCAAAATATTGAATAAATAGAATAATTTGAAACCTGGAAAATAAATATAACAGCTCTTTTTTTTCTACTAAACCACATAAATATTTTTTTATTATATAAATAATCCTATCTTGAAAAAACAATATACATAACCTAACAACTTTTTGTATTTCTTATTTTTATCATAATGTAAAAGACAATATTTGTCCGACTCATGGTAACTTGCGCTTCTGGTGAATATTAGGGCTGAGGTTCAATACGCTGGCGGCTGCGTTGTAGACACTGTTTTAAAAACCGAGGAGAATCGATGGCGTTTGGGATGCTCAACATCTTTCCTCGGGAGTCGAACTACCTGATGGGGTTTTCCGGGTTCTTTCCCCTACGATAAGCAAATGATGGGCTCTTTCCCCTAAAAATTCGCCCGGAAGATATTATCCTCCTTCTTCAGCGTCACGAAACAAGTCAGGCTTCTATCTACGGGTGCTCCATTACAACATCAATATAAGCTACCCCTCTTTCCATGACAATCACGGGTCCATGGACTTGGTCTAGATGTTATTGTCAACCATGGGATAAGAAACGACAAAGAATATTTAAACATACTGTAATAAATTATTCTTTTTTATTTTAATTTTTCTATTTAAAATTATAATTTTAAATTTAAGAAACATATATATTTTGCAATCAAGTAAACATTATATCAGATTTTTATTATATTTATTAAATTTTGTTAGATGAATTCTAGTACGTGTGTTCAATGTTACATATCATATTTAGTTCACAAAAAAAGCAATATATGCCCAAAAGACATCTGGATTATTATTTTGGAGATATATTTAATTAGTTACAACTTTAAAATAATAATCATTTGTTACATAAAAATTGTGTGTATATCATATCTAGAAAAATACAATTTTATGAATAAATAATATATTATTATTATGAATAAAAATATCCGAATCAATCAATAGATCAGTGAAGAACTATGTTGCAAACACCAAACTTAATTTCATGCAATAACATAGTAAAATAAAGCAGCTTATCATCTCTATAACTGATACCACCTTTCAAATCCTATAGCACTGCTACAATGGTACTGATATAGTAGTACTATGGAAAAATATAATGTGTGTAACTAGTATTTTGAATCGTGTGATAAAGAAAAAGCATGCTTGATAATATAGTTATGCTACTGCTCGTTGTAACAAAGAATGCAATAACAGTAAAAGAATCCGTCATGTTTCCATGACAGCTCTTTGATTAATAAATCCAATAAACAGTGTCCGCTTGATATGGTTTTTCATTTATTGTTTTCGTAGTATGCCAGCGAGTTGCTAATAGTCATATGGATTTAAAAATTCATAAATGTGTCTTTAAATGTGTGAACGTAAATTGTGAACACAGTTTTACATTAAAATCAAATTTAAATATATCTAGTAGTTTTATGGAGAAATGGAAAATAAATAAAAATTTCATTTCAAAATAAAAACCATTTAGCTTTCAAGTCGTTGTGGAATTTATGTTATGTCTTAAATCTAAAAATTATCTTTATTAAAAGTTAATAAGTAACTAAATCCAAATATCGATTGATAGTGCAATATTATATTATAATGAGAGACATTAACTTGAATATGAAGAATAAAAAATTGAAAGTAATATTATATGCCTCCATTATAATTTCAGATTTACTATAATTTTAAGACTAATTACTTTATAGTATAGACTATAATCGACAATTTTAAATAAAAATCAATATTGTCGCGAGATATTAATAATAAACTATTTATACCAGCATAAAGATTTTATTAGCATCCATCAACTTAAAATATTGGGGGAATTTTTTTAATCAATGTAGGTTCACTCTCATTTAAAATGCTGCCGGTTTGGGATTTTTATTCGCCGCATAGTATTTTCTAGTACGCTCATGGTTAAAGATACTGACTGGATGGTACTTTATCAAACAGAAGATGTAAAGAGAATAACAGACCCAGGGAATTATAACTTTTTGGCTGAACACTCCCCACAGTAAAGATGGATGTCCGGTTTTTAATTGAGTCATTCGGTTTTAGCAGTAAATGAAGTTTTGAATCTGTTAATAAAAAACACTGATATCTGCTTGTTCTTACTACGTGAAACTCAGTAAGGTAAGGTTAACCATGTTGTTGGTGAAGTCTATGGCTTGACATGTCTCTGCAAAGAAACGCGTCATGTTTTAAGTAGCTCTTGATTGATAA
Organism: Caerostris extrusa; assembly: GCA_021605095.1. Taxonomy (NCBI): domain Eukaryota; kingdom Metazoa; phylum Arthropoda; class Arachnida; order Araneae; family Araneidae; genus Caerostris; species Caerostris extrusa. The sequence goes on along the minus strand of BPLR01012772.1, from coordinate 25,573 downwards.
ATATAGGTCATTTCCCATACCGTTCAAAAGATACAACAGAAGTTACTATGTGGTGAGACTTCAGCTTTTTAACAAAATCCACAGGATTTCATTCTGGTTTTGAAGAATCAAACAATTCTCCAGATCGACGAAAAAAAATTCTATATCAAAAACTAATTCACCCGGAAAGCAACTTAACAATTTCTTTTTGTAATTTTGATATGAATTGTTGATACATAACACATGACCCCGATTCAGAATCAGACAGAGAAAGGTTTCTTGAAATGAAAATATGTCAACAAAGTGGTGCTCTCTCGTCAATCTCTTGTAATTTAACAATGGCAATGCAACCAATTTATTTGGAAACAGATAGCTGAAAATGCAATATATTAGGCAACAAACATTCTGGCATTGAGAATGTTTGTATTTTCGGTAGAATTGTGAAGAGTGAAAGATTTGTGATCTAGAAATGCCTGAATTGTAGCATATCATTATTGTTAATAGTTGAGATGACAAATATTTACTGACCATAAGTACTAGTATTATTCAAGCTTTCGCGAAAAGAAAACCAATATTTACAACACAGATGTGACTACCTTATGTAGGGTGCTTCCAATAATAATATTAAACACATCCACACCAAAAGATAATTTTTTTACAAAGAAGGGTGAGATGCATTGTTGCATTAGCAAAATCCTGTTTTCATCTGGATTTTTTTGGAGCCTTAGGTGTTCATGCAGTGAGACTGCTGCATTGAGAATGCATTAACCATGCAGTGAGATGATAAACGCAGATATTTACTGAAGGATGATCAGCAGCCTTCAGTAAATATCTGCGTTAAAAGGTTTTTTTTTTTTGCACTACTGATTATGATTATTTATAGTTCAACACAGCATTAATTTTATCTTGATAGAGCTCATTGCCTTTGGGTAATATGTCCAAGACAAACAATTTTAAATAAAAGCCGATTTTAACACATTTAGCTTAATGCTACGTGAACTAAGGCGTTGAAAAAATGATTCTTAAATGAGTACAAAAAATGTCATTTATAAACACTCCCTTAACTAAAAACAAAATGTATGATTATAATTTTAGTATACACTATTTTTATACAAAAAAAAAACCTTGTTGGTATAGTATATCACAATTTTAATTGAAGACAATATTACAGTATTAAATAAATACGGTAGATATCTATAAGATATCCTGTGATTTTATCATGTTTGACTAGTTAAGAGTATGCACAAATAGAAACACCTTACTCAATTCATGGCACTCGAAGCGATTTAAAGTGTGCTCAAAATACGATAATGCGTCACTCAATGAATTGACAATATGAAGACCACCTATTCAATAAACAATAGACAAGATGCAGTGTTCTAATTTTATTATTAATAAAATATAGACAATATACAATATAAAATTCTTTCTGCTATTGAGAAAAGTATCAGAGTAATGCAGTTAGTAATTTAAGGTAGGAGTTATAATATTTTTGAGAAATTAAATAAATCTGTATTTTTTACTAAAATAAAAAGTAAAGAAGTTTTTAATTTTACACTAAAAATTTCTACAATTTTTTCCTATTTTAAATTAATGTAATGAAAATTTTTAAAACTAAAAAAAAAATGGTAGAAAATTTTAAAATATCAAATTAACAAAATCAAAATTTATGCTAGTATAAACAAAAATCTGCATTTCCGTGAATATATCAAATAATAAAATTGCTTTTTGTTGTTGTTGAAATAATCGATTGATTGAACCTTGTATTTTAACAACATATTTTTAATAACTAATTGTGTTACTTATAATAATCCTAATCATAATTAATGTCTTAACTTGTAAAAAATATTTCTATGAAGGTTTATTTTTAAATCTGCTCATTCTATTACTTTCTTTATTTCTACAAAGACATTGAAAGCTTTAATTATTTAATCAATCACTTGCTTATTTTAACTATAAATAATTTACTAAAATTTTATAATTGTAAATACGAGAGGAAAATCTGTAAAAATAGATTTTTAATTCTTATGATTCAAATAGGTTTTTTAAGTTCTTTTCATATAAGTTACTAAATTATGCCTATTATTAATTATATTACAAGTAAGTAAAACTTTTAAAGTATTACCTATAATTAAAATCATAAAAAATGTAATCCGTGTAAATAAGAATATTTTTATTATAAATAAAACAATGAAATTGCTTAACTAATATTATTTCACTATTTTATTCCCTAAATCTATCCTTTTATCTGCAGAAGAAAAAGTATAAGCGATCGTCCAACTAATAACTTCCATGTTTTTCATTGTAATAATAGTTAGTATTGGTCAGAAACATGACGTTTTGATTATGCGATAAGAAATTGCCCGTATTCGATAACATAGTAAATCTGCCATGCTACAACTTGTAATAAAGAATACAATAGTAGTAAACGACTCCTACCACGGTTCCCTCGGCTGTCGTTTTGATTAATAGGGGATCACGTGTTTCTAATAACCAGTAGCCATTAACTTCTTTCATATACCTACGTTTATTGTATTGAAAAGCAATTACATGATTATTTAGTTTTTACCGTGCATACTTCGCTTTTGATGATTTTATGAAAAACTACTTATTGTTAAAAATTAATTATTTGACAATTTGCAGATCATTTATATACTAAAACAGAAAAAATAAATATAAATAATGTATCTATTTATATTTTATGTCTATTTTTATTATTAGAAAAGCAGATTGATAAATTTAGCTAAATTCCACGTAGTTATTGTGGGAATTGTTAAGGGCGTTATATTATCACAAAATAAGTTTGTATTTCCAAAGAAGAAAAACGAGAAAATTTACTTCCTTATCATTCTAATGAATTATTTTTTGCTTTAATAACAAAATAAATATGTCTCTTTATAGTATTAAAGTTAGTTATCTATAATTTTAATTGAAGTATCACAAAGTACATTATAATATTAATACTTGATTGATTAATTTCACATAATATATATCATATTTTTTTCTTTTAATACTTGAAGTGTCTTTTGTGTGTGTAATACTTTTAATATATATTTCTAAATTCATTGCATGCTTATCCACATTTATTTTAAAAGCAGTTATTGTATTTATTGTAAACTGAATCTATGTAATAAAGCAAAACGAGAAACACTTCAAATATGTCAAATCTGTCTGGATGTTTAATGATACTATTGAGATATCTAAAGTTATGTTTTTAAAAACAAAACTAATATTTATAAGAGGCACTTTATGATGTGGAGAGTTATTTTCATTAATATAAAGCAAATTTTCCACTAATTAAAAGCCTTTTCAGTCTCTTTTGACCATGTTATATTACTGAGTACCTTATTACTAGTCTAATCTGTCAAAGGGTTTTCAACCTGGGCCTACTTCTCAACATAGTCCCGGTAGTAATTGAATACTCCCTTTCAAAAAGTTTACTTCTATATGAGGCGCGTACAAATTCCTTAATAATTTCAATTTTTTCAGGATTGTACTCATGTTCTCTGGATACTACCCTATGACAATATTTCTCCTTGAGTCTCAAAAGAGAATCTTGCAAATTGGCTGAAACATTTCATTTTTCCAATGTTTTTTAAGATCGCTTAATTGGCTGCAGATATTCAGTCCCCATAGAGGAGTGAATGATAGACATCTATAAAGCTGGCAAGGCCATTAAGAGATCTCAAAGTATATTCATTATTCTTTGCTAAGAAGTAACGGATGTACTAGAAAAACCAAACGTGATTAATATATTCATTTCCAAACATAAATCTTGTCATTTCTCAGTTAGTCTCTTCTAGTGGTATTACCCAATAAACTTTCAAAATATACTAGTATAGGTTTGTAAAATAATTTGCTCCTCCAACTTTAAATCTGAGTCGTTCTGAATTTGCATTGAAAAGGCGATATCTTGCTGCCAGTGTTTATGCTCTATAATCTCAGAATATGAGAATGGGCCTTCTTTCTACGTTACAAATACCAATGAATATTCCTATTTATGCTGATGACGGTTTAGTTAATCCCTTCTCTAGCAATTCTGGCTTTATCGATTCTGGTACTTTTGCGATGTTGCTCTATTTCCATATCTGGTTTAATCAGATGACATGAAATTCTAATTTAGATAGATTTAATTCCTTATTAAACATCATTCTGAATTCCATTATAATTTGTATCAATTCCTTTTGTTGCAAAGAGGATAAGCCTTTCAAAAATGTTTCGTCCAAAACAATTGTTTAAATACTTCATTAACAATTGCTCGTTGATTACGACAACATGACGAATTTCTCTGAACTCTTCGTCGGTTCAGCATCGTTTACTTATTTGTCTTAATTGACTGAATTTATTTTTGGAGTTTACTTTGATGAAGGTTTCAAAATTTTCATTTGTAGTTGACCTCGTAGGAAACCTGATCTCTTTTTTACAAGATTTCTCCCCAGATTTTTCCATCTGAGCAAAATTTAGTTGTGGAATCTGGTAGTAAAACTATTAATTCACCTCCTTACAGAAAATTCCCTATTTCTGGATCTCAAGTTATGATGATCCATGTATTCCTCCTGCTGTTTCGTAACCACCTCATCTGCATATTTAGCAATTTCTTCCAACTTTCTTCGTAAGTTTTAATGATAACTTATCATCTTTTGGCATTCATTCCCATCAAAATCTCATAGGTATTCCATCTCTGGTTTCTTTAAAACCTAAATGTCCACATGTCGAAGTTTCAAGATTAGCTTTAAAATTTTTTTTTCTTAGATTCTGAGACTACGGGTTGGACAAATTTTGTCCTCTCCATTATCAATATGATATAATAAGTCAGATTCAATATAGTAAAGAGACTTTTTGTCGTCTAGCATCCGCTAATTCTTTTTGTAGTGTAACTGACTGTTCTCATTTCAAAACTGTACTTAGGAGAAAGGTTTTGGGTATAGGCTAGTAACATTTATATCTATTTTTCTGCTTTGTAAATTTTTTAAAGACATTTATTTCCACCAGAGTATAAAAATATGTCTATTTCAGGGGACTTGTTTAGCTCTTCTGGATTTATTTCAGACAGATCATAGGTTTCTGTATAAATCTTTCTCGAGTTATGAATTTTGTATCCTCTCCCTAATATTGACTTCTGTTCAAATAAGCTTCTGTTCACAAGCTTTTTTTATTGTTTCTGTTCACAAGCTTTTTGGAGTGGTTAAAGATTCTTCGTGTAATACGTCCACTACAGCAACGTGTACTTGGACATAAGTTCGAACTTTATCTTAGTGGAACCAAAATAACTTAGCTTTACTCAAAGGTTCATCTGCTTGTCTTTTTAAAATATTTTCCTGCCTGATTGTAAATAACTCTCCGAAATTGAACACTTTTGCAGCAGCGTTGATGCTATTAACACACCGCTATCGAAAATTCTGGAAACTTTTTTGTCACTCCATCCTTAAATTATTCATTAATAGTTCCTAAACAGTTTCCTTGCCCTGGGATTGCTCAATCAAGGTCTTACTCATTTTGACCATCAACTAATTTAGAACATTCTTTTCTAATTCTTCCTCGTATGTTTTATTAAAACCTGTGCTTTGGTTTTTACACTGAAATAAGAATTTTGGAAATTGTTTTTTCGACACTTAATAATAGCATAATAATCTTATATATTATCCTCACATTCTAAGTCGACTTTATAATATAAATAGCCTGCTAAGAAAGAAAAACAATGTTAATTTTAAACTCTATCCCCCCAGATACCTTTTCATAAGCTAAGCTTTCCTGTGGTTTGGTTTTTACACTGAGATAAGAATTTTGGAAATTTTTTCGACACTTATAATAGCATAATAATCTTATATATTATCCTCACATTCTAAGTCGACTTTATAATATAAATAGCCTGCTAAGAAAGAAAAACAATGTTGATTTTAAACTCTATCCCCCAGATACCTTTTTCATGCTAAGCTTTCCTGTGGTTTGGTTTTACACTGAAATAAGAATTTTGAAAATTGTTTTCGACACTTAATAATAGCATAATAATCTTATATATTATCCTCACATTCTAAGTCGACTTTATAATATAAATAGCCTACTAAGAAAGAAAAACAATGTTAATTTTAAACTCCTATCCCCCCAGATACCTTTTTCATAAGCTAAGCTTTCCTGTGGTTTGGTTTTACACTGAGATAAGAATTTTGGAAATTTTTCGACACTTATAATAGCATAATAATCTTATATATTATCCTCACATTCTAAGTCGACTTTATAATATAAATAGCCTGCTAAGAAGAAAAAACAATGTTTAATTTTAAAACTCTATCCCCCAGATACCTTTTTCATAAGCTAAGCTTTCCTGTGGTTTTGGTTTTTACACTGAAATAAGAATTTTGAAAATTGTTTTCGACCTTAATAATAACATAATAATCTTATATATTATCCACTCACATTCTAAGTCGACTTTATAATATAAATAGCCTGCTAAGAAAAAGAAAAACAATGTTAATTTTAAAAACTCTATCCCCCAGATACCTTTTTCATAAGCTAAGCTTTCCTGTGGTTTGGTTTTTACACTGAGATAAGAATTTTGGAAATTTTTTTCGACACTTATAATAGCATAATAATCTTACTTATATTATCCTCATTCTAAGTCGACTTTTATAATATAAATAGCCTGCTAAGAAAGAAAAACAATGTTAATTTTAAACTCTATCCCCCCAGATACCTTTTCATAAGCTGCTTTCCTGTGGTTTGGTTTTTACACTGAAATAAGAATTTTGAAAATTGTTTTTTCGACACTTAATAATAGCATAATAATCTTATATATTATCCTCACATTCTAAGTCGACTTTATAATATAAAATCCTGCACATCCCCCAGATACTTTTCATAGCTAAGCTTTCCTGACACTGAGATAAAATTTTGGATTTTTCGACACTTATAATAGCATAAAATCTTATATATTATCCTCACATTCTAAGAAAGCCTGCTAAAAACAATGTTAATTTTAAACTCTATCCCCCCAGATACCTTTTTCATAAGCTAAGCTTTCCTGTGGTTTTGGTTTTTACACTGAGATAAGAATTTTTTGGAAATTTTTTTCGACACTTATAATAGCATAATAATCTTATATATATTATCCTCACATTCTAAGTCGACTTTATAATATAAATAGCCTGCTAAGAAAGAAAACAATGTTAATTTTAAACTCTATCCCCCCAGATACCTTTTTCAAAGCTAAAGCTTTCCTGTGGTTTGGTTTTTATTACCTGAAATAAGAATTTTGAAAATTGTTTTTCGACACTTAATAATAGCATAATAATCTTATATATTATCCTCACATTCTAAGTCGACTTTATAATATAAATAGCCTGCTAGAAAAGAAAAAAACAATGTTAATTTTTAAACTCTATCCCCCAGATACCTTTTTCATAAAGCTAAGCTTTCCTGTGGTTTTGGTTTTTACACTGAAATAAGAATTTTGGAAATTTTTTTCGACACTTATAATAACATAATAATCTTATATATTATCCTCACATTCTAAGTCGATTTATAATATAAATAGCCTGCTAAGAAAGAAAACAATGTTAATTTTAAACTCTATCCCCCAGATACCTTTTTCATAGCTAAACTTTCCTGTGGTTTGGTTTTACACTGAAATAAAATTTTGAAAATTGTTTTTCGACACTTAATAATAGCATAATAATCTTATATATTATCCTCACATTCTAAGTCGACTTTATAATATAAATAGCCTGCTAAGAAAGAAAAACAATGTTAATTTTAAACTCTATCCCCAGATACCTTTTTCATAAGCTAAAAGCTTTCCTGTGGTTTGGTTTTTACACTGAGATAAGAATTTTGGAAATTTTTTTTTTCGACACTTATAATAGCATAATAATCTTATATATTATCCTCACATTCTAAGTCGACTTTATAATATAAATAGCCTGCTAAGAAAGAAAAACAATGTTGATTTTAAACTCTATCCCCCCAGATACCTTTTTCATAAGCTAAGCTTTCCTGTGGTTTTGGTTTTACACTGAAATAAGAATTTTGAAAATTGTTTTTCGACACTTAATAATAGCATAATAATCTTATATATTATCCTCACATTCTAAGTCGACTTTATAATATAAATAGCCTGCTAGAAAAGAAAAACAATGTTAATTTTAAACTCTATCCCCCAGATACCTTTTTCATAAGCTAAGCTTTCCTGTGGTTTGGTTTTTACACTGAAATAAGAATTTTGAAAATTGTTTTTCGACACTTAATAATAGCATAATAATCTTATATATTATCCTCACATTCTAAGTCGACTTTATAATATAAATAGCCTGCTAAGAAAAACAATGTTAATTTTAAACTCTATCCCCCCAGATACCTTTTCATAAGCTAAAAACTTTCCTGTGGTTTGGTTTTTACACTGAAATAAGAATTTTGAAAATTGTTTTTCGACACTTAATAATAGCATAATAATCTTATATATTATCCTCACATTCTAAGTCGACTTTATAATATAAAATAGCCTGCTAAGAAAGAAAAACAATGTTGATTTTAAACTCTATCCCCCAGATACCTTTTCATAAGCTAAACTTTCCTGTGGTTTGGTTTTACACTGAAATAAGAATTTTTGAAAATTGTTTTTCGACACTTAATAATAGCATAATAATCTTATATATTATCCTCACATTCTAAGTCGACTTTATAATATAAATAGCCTGCTAAGAAAGAAAAACAATGTTAATTTTAAACTCTATCCCCCCAGATACCTTTTTCATAAGCTAAGCTTTCCTGTGGTTTGGTTTTTACACTGAAATAAGAATTTTGAAAATTGTTTTTCGACACTTAATAATAATAGCATAATAATCTTATATATTATCCTCACATTCTAAGTCGACTTTATAATATAAATAGCCTGCTAAGAAAAAAACAATGTTAATTTTAAACTCTATCCCCCCAGATACCTTTTTCATAAGCTAAGCTTTCCTGTGGTTTGGTTTTTTACACTGAAATAAGAATTTTGAAAATTGTTTTTCGACACTTAATAATAGCATAATAATCTTATATATTATCCTCACATTCTAAGTCGACTTTATAATATAAATAGCCTGCTAAGAAAAAGAAAAACAATGTTAATTTTAAACTCTATCCCCCCAGATACCTTTTTCATAAGCTAAGCTTTCCTGTGGTTTGGTTTTTACACTGAAATAAGAATTTTGAAAATTGTTTTCGACACTTAATAATAGCATAATAATCTTATATATTATCCTCACATTCTAAGTCGACTTTATAATATAAATAGCCTGCTAAGAAAGAAAAACAATGTTAATTTTAAACTCTATCCCCCCAGATACCTTTTCATAAGCTAAGCTTTCCTGTGGTTTGGTTTTTACACTGAAATAAGAATTTTGAAAATTGTTTTTCGACACTTAATAATAGCATAATAATCTTATATATTATCCTCACATTCTAAGTCGACTTTATAATATAAATAGCCTGCTAAGAAAGAAAAACAATGTTGATTTTAAACTCTATCACCCCAGATACCTTTTCATAAGCTCAGTCATGAATTAGCAATTACAACTGAATTAAAGACATAAAATAAATAAATAATTGATGGGAATAAATCTTTTTCTAATTTTAAATGTTCTTTACTTTTTGTTTATTTAGAATTTAAATTAAATAAAATGAAAATTACTATATTTAAAAATTAATGATTATTTGTTCTTCTATGAAATTAAATACGAAAAATTGTATAGAATTGAAAATTACATAAATTTAACCCTTACATAAATTCAAATGTAAGGTAGTGGGCCTGATAGCTGATTGATTAGCGCTCGTTGCCATAAGTTTCGGGTTGGAATCCCGGCGGTGCCATGGATGTTTGTAGTGATTCGGAATCCACTTTAAACAATAAGTCCTGATCTCATATGACTGCAAAGCGTTCGGGCGTAAGGCTCAAAACCCTACCCCGTAAAATGAAAAACATCTTCTGTCACAAAATATGCAAGTAGACAGACGGCCCATGGCCCACCATGGGGCTGCTGCGCCACTTATGATGATGAAATGTAATGTAAATACTAATAAGGAATCTTGTACATTCCTTATACGTGCAAACCATCGTATACATCTTATTTATAATCATTTTACCTCCGAACAAAAATTGACAATCAATCAATCAAGGTATTTCATATTGTAGAAAGAATTCAATTAAACTCATTTGGTTTTCTAAAATATTGATGCTTTTTTCATTTTAACCGTTAGATAAATAAAATACCATCACAGTTAATTTCAACAGTATAAATATGAATACTTTTTACTCATTCCACTTTGGTTTTTAAATGTATACGATATTCTTATTCAACAACAAGGAAGCGAAGTGACTGTTCAATTACAACAACCTAAGTGAGCTCTTTGCTTCGAAACATAAAGAATGGCATGCAGCCTATTTCCACCTCTCCGAATATTTCAGTTGATTTTAATTATAGTAATTATTCTATTCCTTGAAACGTTAGCTTCCGGAAGAGTTAAATAGCGTGTAAACATGCATTTTACGTGTCCTATTGTTTTCTGACAAAGCAATGAAAATAATGCCTCTGACGCGTATTAGTTGGTACTGGGGAGGTTAATTCCTAAAAATATGAAAGACTCTCGTCCCTTTCAAAACAGAAATGTTGTCTCGTCTCTCTTCAAGATTGCAAGGAAGATTAATTAGAAGCAAGACGTAAGGATTCTTCAGGGTGGACAAAATGACAATTATAACATCGGTATCCAACATATGTGAAATAATTAAAAATGCAATTATCATAATATAGTTTTGATGTAAAAAGCAATATTTAGCCATATATATTTAATTAGCAATATTTAGCAATAATTATTTATTTATTTTTATATTGTGCCTTTCATTAGAAAGTTTAGCCACTTCTAGCCACTTTAAAAAAAAAATTTCTTCTGTATATAAATTGTAAGGATTACTTTTTAAATACAGATTAATAATTTTAAACAATATTTTCTGATAAAAAATTATGCAAAATTAAGTTTAATTTTCGATGTACTTCGTTATGGGACTCAACTTCATTCCGTGGAAGTATTTAAAATATAAGGGCTTAAAATAAGAACGTATTAAAGAGAAAGTATAATATAAGAAAATATTATTTGTAATTTTTTTATATCAAAACAATAATAGTTTGGTTATATTATAACTTGAACAGAATTTCTTTTGGTTACTTTAATAGAATTGATTTTTACTCAGTCATAATTTTTAATGTGAAACACTTAAGAAAGGTACACTTAAGAAAGGTAAAGGTTATTAATTTGTAAATCCTTTTGCCACCAATAGGGCGTACGACATTGTGTTGGGCATGTTGGGCAACCAGGTTGTAACTAGGTATGGTTGGGTTAAAATGCTTGATGTACATGTTGGGGAACACATAGCTTTATTTAAACAAACACCACACACATATAATTAGATATATGCAATATTTCTCACATTTAAAGACGTATAATTATATAATCGGGAGAGGATTCTATTTCTAAGTCGAAAATCCGAAATATCTTCACGAAATATATTTCCTCTTCTGATGAGAGTCTGTAGGGCAACTGACCATTTCTCCTGAACGGCACGGGGACGCTCTTATCAATGCGTAAGAAGAAGTATGGTTACAATTTTTAGATTTCAACACATTCTTAAGAAATGCCATGATTCTCCAAGTACGATCAATTTTATGATTCAATTATTTTAGTATTGGTCATTTAGATCAAATATAAACAATATGTTATTAACAAAAATCAATATTTTCTCTCATATCAAAAAACCAATTGTTGTCAGTTTTTTGTTATGAAACTTGCTTTTTATTGGTTTGTAATTAAAATTGCAAACTTAGTTTAACAAATTTAAAAGGATAAAATTTTAGAGTTTATAAGAAAAAATACAATTAAATATAAAATGACTTAATTATAATATTTCGGATAAATTACCTTTTTAATTATTTTCCTTTTAATCCTATTATCAGCTTAAGAAATATTCACTGAAACAGAAGGTTTCATTCTTTATTTTTATTAATTTTTAAAGACTTCCAGAGAATTATCAGGGATTTTAAACATACTTGTCAAGTTTTGTTTATTGATTTGCATAAACATATCATTACAAAAAGAACGTATCATTTTTTCTCATCATCAAATTTCAGCCAAGGAAAAGTGTTGCGTAAACATAAAAATATACGAAAACATTACAAAAAGGATGATTGGAAATTTTTCTACATATTATGTAAATGAATATCGATAATTGAAAATTATTTTGATAATGCAAAAAGGTATTATTGATAGAGAATTATTTATCTGAACGCATTTCGATCAATTTAATGCCTGCAGCAATTTCACTTGAAAACCAACTTTGAGTGAAATAAAATAAATCACTCTTTTATATCTCTGATATATATATATATATATATATATATATATATATATATATATATATATATATATTATAATATATAATATATATTATGTATATATATATAAGATGCTATGATATGAGATAAGTTTTTACATATTTAATATGTAACGAAAGTACTAGACTGGTTTCAGCACAATATCGTTTTAGTATTTCGTTTCAATTTAAAAAATAGTTATAACAATATCCCTAAAATGAGATGGTTTATAAGATTTTCGATAAAAAATAATGGGCTTTTTTTTTTATTGATTTTCAGTTCACCATTACAAATAATTATATTAATTTCCATTACTTTCATAAGATCTAAAATAAATATTTAAAGATTTATTATGTATAGGATACGAATTTTGAAATATGATACATATTATCAGTTATTCAATAAAATGAGTTTCTTTAATGTATTAGAAAGTTTGGTAAAATTATTTTTATTTCACTTGGTTTAATAGAAGTAGGTAATTTTAAATTGTGAATATTTTTTTTTTTTAATTTTCTTGATTTTAGCATCTCAACATTTTTTTAACTACAGCGTTTTCTATAGTCTTAAGCGATGATTTTGCATTAATTAATGTAATGTAAACTAAGCATTATCTACCTAGTATATATACAGCAGCACAGTAAATAATGCATAGTAAATAATTAAATTTTAAAAAAGACATTTAGAACACTATTTAAAAATTATTTTTCCTTTTTTGCATTAATTAATATTTTATTTTTAAATACTTTTAAAATTAATGAATATTCTCGAGTAAAAAATAATGATGTAATTGAAATTCATTACCTTTAATGCTGAAAAGTTTTAGTTTTATTATTTTTTATTAAATTTCTGAGTAAAAATGACCCTTTCACCTGATACAAACAACAAATTGGGATGGAAAACTTTGTTAAATAACGTAATTAAAAAAAAAAAACCTTGTAAAAGAAGAAGATTACATAATAAATAAAATAAGAAAAATAGTATTGTTACTTTTCTTGATTTGCCATGACTTAAAAATTTCTGCCTAACTTGTATTTAAAACCCACTATTCAATATTTACTTTTGTGTAGACGATTTCTTGACCTCACACCATCACAAAAATATATTTAAGCAGCCAAAGTTAGATTTCATTTCTCCTGAAGATATATTTTTTATTAAAATATTGCTTATACAAATTCAGTTTTTACTTCACACCTTTTTTTCACAGTTTAATATTTTTTTCAAAGTGTTTAATTATATATACCAGATAAAATAAGAATATTGAAAAAATAAATTCTATAGGATAGCTGGGGAATATTTCAAAAAATAAATTTTGTAAAGAAAATAATTTTTAATTCTAAACGAAAAGCAAATATGTACATTTTATTATTTAAGCAAAGCATGTAAATTTAACTTCAAAACTTAAGAATGTAAGCAAAGCATATAAATTTCCATTTTTTCTGCCATCAATGGAGTAGTGATACATTAAAATCTTAGAATTTGCTTAATAGAACAATGCTCAAAAAAATTTATCGGAAATGTTATCTGCTTAAATATTATATGAAGGATAATATATGCTTATGAATATTTATCATTTTATGTCTCCATTTGATTAACGATTGTTCGAATTGTTTCAGGTAATAATATACCACATAACTAAAAAGGCAATTTTACTGATTCGTGGGTTGGTTTTACCATGGGTTTTTTTTAATTCTCATCCAATTTTTGAATTTGATCTGGAACTAGGAAAAATGAACACACGTGTATAAATATCTGACAATTTCGACTAACTGCGTTAAATTTGTTTGATTTTCTGATATTTAATTTTTCCAGCTAGAAAGTGTTCTGATTTTGATTGGTTTTCCAGATTCACGTACTCGTGGTTTATAATAATTTGACTAAACCATTAATTGTGTATTGATTTACCGGATATGGATTTTAATTTATTTTATTGGAAAATATGTTTTAACTTTTTTTCTCTTTGTTGCATAATTTAAAAGAAATCTTGTTCTTTGGCTTATATTTTATTTTTTAACAAAAATTAAATCTTTTACTGTAATAATCAAAATGAAACTTTTTTCTTTAATTATTTACTGTAATAAAATATTTAAGAAAAAAGTACATTTTAAATTAATGAAATTCTGAAATAGGTAATGTAACTGTGCTTCCTGCTACGTAGTGGCAAGAGTACGTAGTGGCCCTGTGGCGTTCAGGAGAAGTGATCTGTAGATCTCGAGACTCACATCTGTGAGGAAGTACTACACAACCATTAACTTCTGTAGAAAAGTCACGAGATGAAATATATTTAACGCAATCCTGCGTATTGTTGGCCTACAGACTCTCATCCTAAATGAAGTATCGTTCGAGTACCCTGCGCGTACCTGAGTATTGGGGTTTCAGTTTAGTAGTGGAATCCTTCCTCGAATCTATAATTATATGTTTTTAAATATGTTAATTATTGTATGACTATAATTGTATGTGTGTGGTGTTTGTGCGTGTGTAAATAAAGTTGTGAGTTCTCAAACCTGTGCCGCAAGTATCTCAACCTAACCACACCCAGTTACAACCTGGGTGCCCAACCTGCACACTACAATATTCAAATCAATCAAATTATTTTTTACTGATAAGATTCTATATGTTGATTTTCTTCCAAAACATAAGAGCAGATCTATTTTTAATATTTGAAATACTGTCTGACTTTATTAATATTTTATGCACTTCTATTTTTTTTTTTTTGTAAGTTTCTGAAACGTATAATACATAAATCATCAACTTAAAAATTAACAACAAAAATTATATATATAACACTTAAAAATAATTATATTTTCAGCAAAGCAATAAGTAAGTCAATACTCATAAATAAAATTTCCCGGCACATTTACAGCTAACAATGAATTTGTAATAATAAGCTACTCATTTATTTATGATTAAAGTAATTTTTATTTAATCAAATAAATACATATTTTGATTTTCAGTAACAAGATCAATTGCCTGTTTAGAAATTGCACTTCGTTTTCCTTAATAAGCTTAAGAGCATAGCAGATTAAAAAGCAAATGGAAATTCAGTGATTAATTAAAATATGAATAATAAGGTACGAAGAACATTGTAAAAATCGAGGATTATCAAAGTTATTAATTTATGCTGTTATTTGCAGCTCAAAATCGAGATAATTGATATATTTACGAGTAATTGTAACTTTGAAAAAGAAATTACGGGAATTAAAATCATTACTAGTGAATCTTTTATGATATATTTTTCGTTTTTTTATTACATTTTAATTACATTTTTTAGGAATTTAAAAGAAAATATGAAAGGAAATATGTAAAGGAAATATGAAAGAATTCCATTTAATCAAATCAAAAGCCCTTGTTCGATAAGCAAAATTCAAGATACTTTATCATTTTTATTATTTAATGCAAGGTGATAATTAATAAGACTTAAATATATATTTAATTGAAAAATAAATCAGTCAAAATTTCTAATAATATTTTATATATGGCAAGTCTTAAAAGAGAAATTTATTGTTTTAACTATTCTAAACACGTTTCGTATTAAGTTTCAAAGATAGACAAATAGTTTCATTGATTTTAAATCATTCTGTACGATTGAAATGAATAAGACTTACTAAAAAGTGCAATTTCAATGAAAATATAGAGGTTTTTTTATTTCATTTAATAAAATATGAAATCTTGGCTTTTAAAAGATGATTCTTTTATTCCCTACATAGTATGGAAGCGGAATTATAGCGGTTTTATTGCATAATCATCATCAAATTTGATAAGAAGTACGATTTCGAAACAGGAACTGTTGTATTTGTGTTTTTATATTATTATCTACTATTGTATTATTATTATTATTTTTACTATTATCTACCATTGTATTATTATTATTATTTTTACTATTATCTACCATTGTATTATTATTATTTTCTACTTTAAAATTATATAATGTTTCATTAGTCTAGCTTTTAACGTTCTAATAATCAACTTGTTCGAATAAATGGGATATTCAAATATTTATTCCTCTAAAAACGGAAGTTTAGAAGCAATCAAACACAAAAGCCACAGCAATTAATGTAGTGTCAATGATGTAAAAGAAAGTTTATGAAAATAACAGTTTGCCATGAAACAATGTAGCAATACAGAAAAACAAAATGAAAAAACATGTAATCGAATTATTGCTATTAAGATTATTCTGTTAAGAGAATTATACTATTCAGAATAATTTCTACATTCTGATGTTCAAAATGTTCAGAAGATACCTTGTTTTTTATGGAAGATTCAAGAAGAGATTTGCTTTTCAAATATGACTATGAAATGCAAAAGCTGTTCTTTTGATGTGAAATTTCTTTTCTAAAATACAGAATTCTGCAGTATTAAAAGTTGCTAGTATTTTTGTTTGCGGATAATTGAAAATGACTAGTATTAGAAAAAATTATGTTCAGTTTTAAATATGCCTTTCTTTTTGTCCATGCTGGCCTTCAGGAAGTCCGAAAATGGAATTATTACTATTTCAAAATTATCTCAGACTATCATAAAAGAAGTATACTAGGAATTAAAGCAAATTAAAAAAATACTTATCAACAAATAGCATTTGGTGGAGTGTCAGTTGATGGAACATCAACAACCTACTGAGGTTATGTCCTCCTGTAGTAGAATTTGCACGAAGAGATCTGGAATCTGCTTAATAATTAATCTCAATTAATAAATGAACTGCAATACAATCAGGGGTTAGATGCAGTAAAACTGTCTATGGTGAAGGCACAGTAAACTGGAATACATTAGCTGTACAGAAACACTTTGGCAGATATCTGAGAAGCAAAAGAAATAATAATAATAATGTAATGGTAAAGGAAAGGTAATGGTAAAGGAAATTTTACAGCTAAATTTATCAATAAACTACAAAACTACTACAGGAGAATTGAAATGTGGGTAATAGTGCAGATTTGCATATAATGCAAGGTTACGTTATAGTTATTTGTTCTTCACCGTTGTTGAGTGCCAAAAACAAAACTCATGGTCAGTGACCATAAGGAAAAGATAGTTCGCGCAAGTATCAACTGTCAGAAGATTTAGGTAATCCTTACATTGAAAAATCCAACGATTTGCCTACCAATATAATGGAACTAGTAAAACCAGTTTATGTAAAGTTGTAGCAGGTGGGCTGAAAGGTTCGTAGGCTACTAGTATTAAATCCATATGAATTTTCGTTATCCTTGACCTTCAAAAGACACGTGTATAAATTTGACAGCTGTTACACTATTAGCATGCGAGTTATAGCATTTTTAGTGAAGTTATAGCATTTTTAGTGTTCATCACGTGCAGTCCACTCAGCTGACTGTCGATTGGACTCCGGTGTGAAATGATGGAGCCATGTTTCGTCCATTGTCACATATACACGCAAAATTCGGGTTTATTACGATTGAACAGATCCAAACACTGCTCAGAATCATCAATTCGTTGTTGTTTTGGTCGATTGTGTGGCTCGCGCGGCCCCCACTTTGAACAGAGCTTTCGCATATCCAAATATTCCTTCACGATGTGTCAAATACGTTCCTTTGATATCTTTAGGGTCTCTGCTACCTCAATCAACTTCATTTTACAGTTATCAGAAATTATTTTGTGGACTTTTTTTGCTGTTTCGTCGGTAACAGCCTCTTTCGGGCGTCCACTGCGTACATCGGCCTCGGTGCTCATTTCGCCTTTTTTCGTGCTCGTTTAAATTTAGCAAACCATTTATCTATGATTGATTTTCCCGGTGCAAATTCCAAATAATGTTTATCAAGCCGAGCCTTGGTCAATAGTATTTTTTTTCAAAAAAGCAATGCTTTATTAACACACGAATTTCCTTTTTCTCCAGTTTTCAATATAACAAAAGTTTAGCTTCACTAAAAGTGCTATAACTCACATACTAATAGTGCAACAGCTGTCAAGTTTATACACGTGTCTTTTTGAAGTTTGAGCTAACTAAAAATCATATGGATTTAATACTAGTAGCGCCATCTATGTGTCCGCTTATGGACATTTCAGTCCCCCTGTTACAACCGATCTGTGTTAGTGAAGTAGTTTCACTGAAACACCACAAAATACAAAAAGCTCCAACGATGTCCTGTAGAAAATATTGCCTAAAAGAAACTAAAACTAAAAACTGTCAGTTTAAAAGACACAGGAATTACTCCAGATCATTATAAACCTCAAGATAGTTTCATTTTTTTTTCAATATTGTTTCATGTCTTTAGTGCTTCAAGATTGTTTTCGGATAGTATCAAAGACTCCAAAAAACATTGTTTGACTTCAACTAAAACCAAAAAGAATAAAATTTCGAGCTGCTAGGCTGCTACAAATAAAACATTCATAAAAGACATAAGCTATAAATGTGGAAAGTTTTAGCAATTTTCTAATAAAAAATTACTTTTTAAGGGAAAGTATATTTTGCATGCAATTTGATTATACCATTCAAATGATAACTCAAACGGTTGTTGTTGTTACTTATCCCACTCGGTAGATATCTAATCTAGATCAAGCTCACGAACCCGTATGGACTCACGGTTGAAGGGGAAGGAAGCAGCTTCTGTTGTGATGGAGCACCCGCAGGTAGAAGTTTGACTTTTGCTCCGTGACGCTCTTACAGTCATATGAGACCGGGACCTACAGCTTAAAGTGGATTCCGAACCATTACAAACATCCATGTCACCGCCGGGACTCGAACCCGAAACCTGTGGTATCAAGCGCCAGAGCGCCAGCCACTCGACCATTCAGGCCCTACACAAACTGTTTTTAATATAAAACCTTAAATCTTGGTAGAAATACTATTTACTATAATGTGAAGGCCATGAACTAGAATCTTTATTGTATCGCTTTAATTGTTAACTATAGATGTTGAGGCTTTGAATAAATGATAATTTAATGACGATTTTTTTATATTTTAATACCTAATTACCTATGGTTTTAAAATAAATCTAAATGTGACTTAGTTTGAGCGACATTTCATAGATAAAGTGCTTCTGCGTATTATGTTAAACAATATATATATTCATTACAAATAGTTTAAGAATATAAAAGTTAATGTATATTTTTGGAATAGCCAACGGCCATACCATGCTGAATATACCGGTTCTCGTTAGATCACCGAAGTCAAGCATCATTGGGCGCGATCAGTACTTGGGTGGGTAACCACCTGAGAACACCGCGTGCCGTTGGCAAATTTGGGACCTGAATGGCCGAGTGTCTAGCGCTCTGGCGCTCGGTGCCACAGGTTTCGGGTTCGAATCCCGGCGGTGCCATGGATGTTTGTAGTGGTTCGGAATCCACTTTAGCTGTAGGTCCCGGTCTCATGTGACTGTAAGAGCGTCACGGAGCAAAAAGTCAGGCTTCTACCTACTGGGTGCTCCATCACAAACAGAAGCTGCTTTCCTTCCCCTTCAATCATGAGTACGTATGGGCTCGTGGGCTTGGCCAGCCAAGTGGGATAAGAAACAACAACAACAACATATTTTTGGTACCATTTATAGTATTCCCTCTCATTTTTATAAAATAACTTTTAAAAATTACATTTTTATGAACATTAACTTTTGTAAATATAGTATAAAACATGTTTATACTCCAAATAAATTTCCTTTTTAAAGCAAAAGTCTCTGAAATAAGTCGAATAATTTATTCCAATATATATTAAAAATTCTTATAATTCCCAAGTTATCAAATTAAACTAACTTATTCTTCAAAAATAAAAATGGATTTTTCATTCCACATAAATGAATCTTCATTAAAGATTAGTTTTAAATGGATAAACACATAAACATTTTAATCCAATTTTTAGCGTTTTTATTTCCTAAAATTATCATTTTAAACAACACAAAACCTAAGTAACTTCTAATTAAAATAACTAAATTAGTTTTTTTTTTCGAAATGTAATAAATGGCCTGCAGAAATTAACTCAACATCTGGAATTCATATTTTCTAATACTTCAGTAATTATTCATTCCTTGAAACAGTAGCTTTCGGAAAATTAATTAGCATGTTCATATCCATTTTATGTGTACTTTTCTTTTTTCTGTTCCAAATATAAAAACATTTTCTGTAACTAGTTTTAATTGGCCCAGGGAGATAATTTTTATACGACTGGAAAATATTTTTCCAACACTAAACATCTGAAATATTCTCATGTTATTCTAAATGGACACATAATAGACTATTTCAAAACTCAATATAAGGGATCTTTAGGGAGATGAATATTACACACGCTACATGTTTAACAATAAAATAATATAATATTAATCTGGTTGTGGTGTAAAGAAGTATTGATTGTAGTAACATCTTTTCATTTATTATCTTTTGTTAAGTAGTTTTTGACAAATTGTTTGAAGTAATCCTTTGTATCTAGCCATATCTAGTCTATTTTAATCCTATATATCTAGCCATATCTAACCTATTCTAATCCTATATATCTAGCCTATCTTAATTCTATGTATCTGGCCTATGTATATAGCCTGTCCTAATCATATATCTAACCTATGTATCTACCAATTAATAACTAAAAGTCATTGATTGCTAGATACTAACAGCAATTCTACAATGTAGTCAAAATTCTAATTAAATATTACAATGTAGGCAAATTACGTTTAAATTTTGTGCCTATTGCATAAAATTACGTTTAACAATGGATACATTTCCTTTGGAATGCAATCTTGTGTTAATTTTTTAAAACTTTTTTGCAATCTTGTGTTTACTTTTTGAACTCTGCTTGCATGATTAAATATTATAAACTAATCATAAGCACTCAAATAAATGCTTAATTAAAACATTTAACCTTCATTGCGCATGGAAAAGAGAAGGACATAAGTTTATACTATCTATGATTTTAACTGTTCCTAAATCTACTACCTAGGAGATCACAATCAAAATCTACTTTCACAGCAGATCAAAATGAAAATCTACATTCAGAGCAGAATCGCCTATGTTCATATAACAGTTCTATTTTTCTAGAATCTACGAAAGTATGGTATATTCAGATACACTTCAATTTCTATCCTATTCTAATCATATAAAAAATTTGTGTTTGTCGTAAGATCCAATCTAAATTGCATCTCTTAAAATATCAAAGACGAGCAATATATGAATGATTCTAATAAACTCTTCTACTGATACTGTTCAACTAGAATAATATTATCCATAAAGGAATTGATATCGAAGTATTTGTTTAAAAACTCCTGCATCTTAATTAAATCTGAAAACGAAAGAAATCTGTGTTGGACATTGAAAGAATAGTTTTTATTATCACATATCAACAAAAGAAGCACCAACATCAAGTCACGACTGCATTATTTTGTTTTTCATAAATTTTATTTTATTTTTACTTTTTATTATTTTCATGTTTTCAGTCTTTTTAATTTTTATTTATGCGCTCTTTTTAATTTTTTGCATATTGCAATCTTCTTTTTAATATGTATATATCAAGATACAAGCATATGTGTATTAATTGACCAAATTTTGATATTTAACCCTGAAGTGAGATTTTTGATGATTAATTTTTGTTATTTATTATATCGTGAATTATATTGTGATTTTTAACACCTTTAACTGATTCCTTCTTCTTCCATTGGAGCCTCCTTTCAAAGACTGTATTAAAATTCTGAAGCTGAAGTTCTGAAGTTCATAACCATGATTCTCTGCTGCATTGAGTGTTGGACTTCATTTCATTCTGAAAAATAAAATTTTATTCTCAGACTGCTTTTTAATTATATTTTATTGTTAATAACACACAGTGTAAATCATTATTATTTATGTATATTTTTATTAAAGGATTTGTTCTGTAAGAAACAAGCAGTAGAAATAAGTATGTATTTTTAGATAATATATATATATCAATAGGCAAATATTATTAATCAAATTTTAACAAATTGTTACATGATAATTTCAAATGAATTTACGTTTTAAAAATTACACATACTCAGAAAATGTCCAGCAATGTATTTTTCTTAAAAATGGTTAACTATTTAAAAATTACTAGTAAAGGTTATATTATTTATATGTATATAGCGTTCGAAATGCGTAACGACTTATTTTAAATGATTTAAAGACAAAAATTCAGCAATTTATAGTATTTTAGGTTTTTGATGACTTTTTTTTTTTTTTAGAGGCGTGTGATTATCGCCACTGACTTGTACTCCTTCTACAATGAGTTAATACCACAATAAACTGTCAGTTTTTTTAAATTTTATAACAGAAATGCAATTTTTTTCCTATGGCAGGAAATACACTTAAAGCATAAGGAACAAAACATAAAAAGAAAAATTCAGCATTGCCCTTAAGTTCTCTCGCTTACTATTACCGTCCGCAGACACCTTCAGCAGAGAAGGCTGGACAGAGGAATAAATGCTGAGCATCCATTTCATCCTTTGAATCACAGAGGGGACAGCAGGGTGCTGGAGGAATGCCAAACCTAAATAAGTGCTTGGCAAGACTATCATCCGACTATATCATGTCCCTTAGCTACGCGAAAGGATGCAACAGCTTCACTTCTGGGAGCATCTGGAACATATTGCAGAAGATCAAACCAAGGTTTACGATACTTTCTGCAATTAAGTTCTTGATAGGATATTTTCTTCATAATTTTTACGTATGAGCATTTTGGGAGCATCGTAGACTCACCTCCTTGTTGATAGCGCTCACGGGCATAGTCTCATATACGCCAGTTTTGGCATTAAAAAGTACAGTTTTGGCATTAAAATCCAAATTATAAATTATTATAGTTTTTATATTATGTATAACCATATTTAGTAAATTTGGATAGCTGAAATGTTTTTGCTTTTCCAAAATCAAATTGAAATATAAAAAAAATTGTAAATTGTGGTATTATTTTAAATTTTAAAATTTTGAAACTTTTATTGCTAACGTCTGATTTACCAGACATAAAATATCGATATTTTTCCATTTCCTGTCCACATATATCTTGGTTTAAAAGATCTCAAGGATTGATAAATGATAGTTTACAAAAATATGACACTCGATGGAACGGTCGTTAAACTGAGTAACAAAACAAATGACAATTACCTTTCAACAATAAATTCACAGTTTTAATGGGAATTGCATGGCGACTTCTCAAAAATACCATCAATGTGTAAATAAATCAAACGCCGTAATAATTTTAAAAACACTTAGAGGATAATTAATTTCAATAGAATCTATGATGTATGGAAGATAAACCACTTTCGAGAAGAAATCTCTGGAGACTAGGCCGTATCTTCGTGCAGTACCCGTGGAAGGGTGACATTTGATGATGAATGGTTGTTTTCTGTAAAGGTGTGTCACAGAAGAAATATTACCTCGTCGCTTTAAAAAGCTGGTGAAATTTAATGAAACAAAAGGGACTTGGACAAAAATACAGAGTGTGCGAAGAGCTCATATATGGTATTAAAGGTGTGTGCTTGGCTGAAAGTAAAAAAGTAATTTTTATGAAGTAGATGGATGATTCGAGCTTGTGGGATTGTGCTGGGATTATACAGACCGTTCTGTAATTTATAATTGAATAGAGATCTCACGATTTCTTACGTTTTTTTTTTGAAAAAATTAATAACAGATTTGATCTCCATTTAAGGTGATTTATTTTTCTATTGTTTAGTGAATTGAGATTAAAAGTTGCGTGATAAGAGTTAGGAAATATGATGACAGCAATTTCCAGATTAAATAAAGTATGGCATTCTCATATTTTAGATGCGTAGTTGGGGATAAGAACAAATGTATAAATATGTAAAAAGCAAAAGTATAAATACGTAAAAAAGATATCTAGCGAATTAATAGTTTTATATAATAGTTCTTTTCTTTTTGCAAATAAACTCCTTCAAATAGTTTTTCCTTTTTATTTATTTTTATATTTCCCATGCCTTAACATAAGATGATAATTGTTTTATTAGATGAAGGATATTTCATGATCAAAATTATCGTCGTTATTAAAAAATTTTTAATTAAATTGTTACGGTTTGCAATATTTTCACAAAACTTATTGCAACAGATATTTTTAGTTGACATTAATTTGGCATTCAATTAAAAAAATATTTACATTTAAAGAGTTTTAATTTCTTTTATACCTCACAATCAACACTCATTACACATACAGTTTATTTCTGAACAATTATTTTTGTTATTGCATCTAATCTCTCCTGTTGAAGAAGAAACTTGTATCTATATTTATGTATAAATCAAATCAGCAAAAAGACGTCTACGTTTCAATTGTGCAGAGCTTAGCTTTTATGAAAAAATAACATTTTTGTAATGAGAAAAACCTCATATATGAAATCTAGATGACTTCAATGCATCTAGAGGTTGCAGTTATGTTTCTGATTTTAGTTACTATTTTTGCATTTTTCAATAAATATTTGACAACAACTGAGGAATAAATGATTTATTCAAAATTGTATCTTCTTTAAATGCGTAACTGCACAAAAATTAAGTATATACAGTGTTTTAAAGCAAGATATCTGTGCAAAAGACAAAAAGTATAAGACTTATTCGAAATTTAAAGCAGTAAAATTTAAGGAAGAAATCATGTTGTATTTACAGTAAGTGTTTAATTTTTGTGCTGCATCTATTTAGTGAAGAATGCTTCTAAAGTAATTCTTCAGTTCGGAAGTCAGCTGTTTAAAAAGTTTGAGATAGAGTAAAACGTCACTCAAATTTTTACAGAAAATAAAGCATGCCAAGATTGTCAAAGATTGTTACATCACCATTAAGAAACCGACAAATTTGCTATTCCTCTTTGAGACCACTCTAGGCATCCTGGAAGGAGACATATATGTATCCTAATAGTTCAGAAAGGCTTTTTATGTAATAAAGATAAAAAAGGAAAACTTTAATCTCGTCATGATAATGCAAGCACTCACCTACCTATCAGATTCGTTTCTCGAATATTTTTCATGCTTGCTATTTTTTATGGAAGCATGCTATACGCCCTCGAAAAATAATAAAATCATAAAATTTGGTCGGTTACATGTCTTAAATATGAGTTATTCCACACAATAAAGAAATATCATCATAATTAAATCTATATTAAATTCAGTTAGCAATTATCTATCATAAATTTATCATTGAATAAATAATTAACGAATAAAATTACTAAAAGTATCTAAAGTATTATTTCATATCCATGCAATATTCTCATTAACCATTTCTTTCTATTACAGTATACCCTTCCAAACACTTTTTTTTTCACTTATTAAGATATTCCT
>BPLR01012771.1:0-68381 GCA_021605095.1 Caerostris extrusa | reverse complement strand
AATGCCGAAGTCATATTAGACGGAGACTTAATATTTTAAGTGAATTCGAACCACTACAAACATTCATCTCATCGTCGGGCCTCGAACCAATGTCTATCATATCGAGCGCCAGTCACTCCGGCCATATATATACACTGAAGTGACAAAAGTCATGGGATAGCAATATGCAAATTTTCAGATGGCAGTAGCATCGCGTAGAACAGTTATAAATGCGCAGTGCTTTCGCAGAGTTTTTCATTTTCTGTTCAAGTTATACATGTGGAAGTGGTTTTGAGGTGATGATGATCGCGACGGCAATTAACACACGTTGAACGCAAAATTTAGTTGGAGCGACATGGGTCATGCCATTTCGAAATCGTTAGGGCATTCAACATTCCCAGATCCACTGTGTCAAGAGTGTATCGAGTATGAAATTTCAGGCATAACATCCCACCATGGACAGCGCAGTGGTCGACCGCCTGCACTTAACGACCGAGACCGGCGACGTCTGCAGAGTCGTAAATTCTAACAGACAAGCAA
Organism: Caerostris extrusa; assembly: GCA_021605095.1. NCBI lineage: Eukaryota > Metazoa > Arthropoda > Arachnida > Araneae > Araneidae > Caerostris > Caerostris extrusa. The sequence continues at coordinate 67,862 of BPLR01012771.1, read as the reverse complement.
CACTGCGTCAAATAACCGCAGAAATCAATGTGGGACGCAAGGGGACTTGTCTGTTAGAACTGTGCGGAGAAATTTGGCTTTTCTTCGGATATTCCAGCAGAAGACCGACTCGAGTGCCTTTACTGACAGAACGACATCGCTTGCAGCGACTCTCATTCACGTGAGCATATCCAGTTGATCCCTAGATGAATGTAAAACCGTGACCTGGTCCGATGAGTCACGATTTCAGTTGGTAAGAGCTGATGGTAGGGTTCGAGTGTGGCGCGAACCCCACGAAGCCATGGACCCAAACTGTCAGCAAGGCACTGTTCGCTGGTGGTGGCTCCGTAATGATGCGGGCTGTTTTCATGGCATGGACTTGGTCCTCTGGTGCGACTGGACCGAACATTGACTGGAAATGCTTATGTTCAGCTACTTGAGATCACTTGCAGCCATTCATGGACTTCATGTACTCAAACAACGATGGGATTTTTATGGATGACAATGCGCCATGTCACCGGGCCACAACTGTTCGCGATTGGTTTGAAGAACATTCTGGACAATTCCAACGAATGATCTGACCACCTAGATCGCCCGACCTGAATCCCATCGAGCATTTATGGGACATCATCGAGAGGTCTGTTCGTGCCCAAAATCCTGTACCATCAACGCTTTCACAATTATGGGCGTCTATCGAGACAGCATGGCTCAATATTCCTGCAGAAGACTTCCAACGACGTTGAGTCCATGCCACGTCGAGTTGCTGCACTTCGCCGGGCGATAAGGAGGGCCGACACGATATTAAGAGGTATCCCATGACTTTTGTCACTCAGTGTATATACAGAGAGAGAGAGAGATTGGAGATTTGTAATAAGTTAAAAAAAAAAATTATTTCATAAACAATAATTGCTTGCAGTGCTTTACATATAGAATTTTAAAGAAATTGGTCCTTTTTTTTATTCAATGGAAACTAGTCTTTGAAATTTAAATTGTATTTAAAGTCAATTTTATGCCAATTAAAATGATTAGAAGTCAAGCTTACTTTGGCAAAATTTCCTAAAAGGTGAGAAAGGAAGGAAGAAATCAAGAAAAGAAAGGAAGTTTAAATATTAGCATTTACATATCACTGTATAAAAAAATGTATATAATCCGGATTTTTACCACTTCCATTCAATATTATTGTTAAAACACTTAAATAAAAAGTAATAAAATATCTCATATTAACCAATAAGAATAAATAATTTATTTAATTTTGATTCATGTTAATATTGTTATACACTTAAAAATAAATTGTTAAAAGCGAACTATTCGTTTAGTCTATAAAATAAATATCAAAAAAGTTAATTTATTTAAAGTAAAGTATTCTTTACATTCTATAGCATTTAACAGGGTTTGAATTTTTTTGGTGTACATTTTAAATCAAAAAGGATAAATCCACTAAAAAATTTATTAAGGCATTAAAAATTTCAGTTACACTTCATATGTACTTTCATATTCAAAATTTATACTTTAATGTTCAGAGATAATATTTCTATAACGATAAAAACCTTGAATAAAACAAAAAAAAATGTGTTTTCCATCAAATCTATCATTAGATTTATTTACCAATTGCATGTGATAAACAAAACTGACAATGAACCGATTTCAAAATAAAAATATACTTAGTTTAAGAGAAATAGAGCATTTCAACAACCTAGTAAAATTCAATTCATTATTCAAAAATGTTGTTGAATACCACATTAAATGACAGACTATAAATCGTAGTAAAGAACGCTATTTTCGATTGTAAATTTATGCACCCAAAATATCGCTAAATAAATATACACTTTAATATTAATAATAAAATTTAACCTATATAAAGGTAACTCTTGCAATTTTCGTGGTACAAATATTAAAATAATTGATAGCAGGTTTGTATGAAAAAAAAAATTTCATTTTACCATTAAAATAATAACAATTCTGAATTATATATCAGCACATTTTATAAAAAAACAACTACATATGGCAATGAGACTTCCAAAATATTGCAGTAACAAAACTGATGGTAAACTTATGGTTAAAAATTATAAAGAATTATTCAATGAATTTAGCAGTTTTGAATGTTTTATTCATTAACATTATACACATCGTACAATTATTCGTAAAGACACAATTATTAGTAGATATTTAATTATATTTAAAACTAATGGTAAATACGTCCTTCGGACGAGGAAATATTCGAATAAACTCTTTATATTATTTAAAATATTGAAATATTTCTCTTTAAATTTAAACACAATGTAAGTTTATATTTAAGTAGAATTAGCAGAAATTATTAACATGGATGGCCATTATTATATCAAAAAATAAAATTACCAATTGCCTTTTGTAAATTAGACAATCAATAAATTATAAGTAATTGTTTAACATTTAAAAATTTTAGCAGTTTTATTTTAATTATCCAATTCATTAACAAACATAAAAAAATGTGTTATGGAAGTTTTTTTATATTGATCAAGAAATGTTTAGGAGACTTTTTTAAGTTTACAAGATTGTTGCTTTTTTACACAGAAAAATTGTTTTTGTTAGCTATTTTTCAATTCCTTCTATTAGCTCACATTAACCTAAATATATCTTGTTCAAATTTTCAATCGTTAACAAAATACTTTGTACTCAACCCCTCAAGTTCAAATGCATTTTTTTTAACTTGTAATGGATGACACTTGATGTTAATACAGTTGTTTCCAAATATTAATTCAGTAATTAAATTAAATTCATTAATTTTAGTTTTTTTAGATTTAAGTTGCATATACCTACCAATAGATGGCGCCAGATAAACTTAAAAAACGAACGAAAATTATTTATAAAGGACTTTCTGCAATATAGTGAAAAAGTGGAAATTGACTTTAAATTTTTTTTTGTATATTACTTGTTTATTATATTGCTAATAACCTCTTAAGAAATAATGAATTGTTCAAAATATGCAAACTCAGCCATTCACATTTTTTTTATTGAGGCTATCACTTGATAGTTGTTTAGGATGAAAACAACAGTTAAGTCATCAACTTGCTGAAACAATTAATACTTTGGCGGCACGATTAACATCGTTTTTCATTGAAAAAAGTGTGAGGAGTGGCAACTTCTCATTTTTTATTGAGTTATCTTCGATATTGAAATAAATCTCAGATGATGATAAGAGCTTCACAAACAAATTTTTTTCAAAATTTGATGACGTTTCATATTCTTATTCAAATAAAAAATATATTTTTATATATTGGATACAAGTGAAGAATATTTTTTTATTATTGTTTAATGAGGATTTTTATTAAAAATGATGCAGCTATGAAATTAAATTTATAAAAATGTTCCTGAATTAATTACAACCCTCGGATTAACTTTAGTGGTTTTATAAGAAAGTGATTAAATAAGTTCATAGAAAAAATTGAAACTATTAGAAGAATTACGAAAAGGCATTTTTTTTTTAAAAGATTTTCAACTTTTCAATCATTATTTTTAAAGATTGGATATCTTATATAGTTATAATTTAGAACAATTGTAACATTTATAAAAACAATTTTCACACAAGTTCAGTAGTTTTTAAATTTCAAATTTCAATAAATTCAAAGCTACCTCATAAATAAATTGTAAATTGCTCTTTATTTTATACTTTCAATTAATTGATATATCTGTAATGATACACTCACTGTATAATTAAGACATACAATCATTGCGTAATTAAGTATTGTTTCTTAAAAATTATCTTATTATGCTATAGTTCATGATCTATCAAGTGGTGACATTTAAAACTTCTCGTAATATTTTAGTAAACGATACATTTCAAGTATAAATTCCGGATTTTAACATGTCTCTAATTAATACTGAATTAACTGACAATAAGAACCGATTTCAAAATTAAAATATACTTAGTTTAAGAAAAAAGAGCACTTCAACAACCTAGTAAAAATGCAATTCATTATTCAGAAAAGTTGTTGAATACCACATTAAATGACAGACTAAAACTCGTAGTAAAGGAACGCTATTTTCGACTGTAAATTTTATGCACCCAAAAGTATCCCTTATAATAAATATACACTTTAATATTAATAATAAGAAATTTAACCTATATAAAAAAGATATTTCTTGCAATACCAATATGGTTAAATCTCAAGTGATAAATAGTTGCAAGTATACTCCCTTCAAATAGTTGCAAATAAATGGAATGAAACCGTGGTTAAGGCTGAAACGTACTTGGAGCACCCAAGAGACTTTATATCAAAATATTTACTTTAGTTCTTACACTGAAAATAAGCAAATATATTTATTTCGACCTTTCCATTTTTTACACATTTTTGTCATATGTTCAACAACTGTCGACATAACAATTAATTTAACTGTGATACAAATATTTCAGCATTCATATTTCATATATAAAGTGATAATATATAAAAGTATCACTGTCAGCGCACCATAAATAATATATTAGATTACAAAGATAAATTCTAATCTATTATTTATGGATTGCAGTATTCACATTATTTATGGATGGATGCGCTTCATGCAATTTCATCATGTTTCTATTCATCATAGGAATGCGATTTGAGTCTTTGAAATAAATTATTGATTATGCGAATTATTTAAATTTTACATTGAAAAGAAGTTTTAAACATGTTTATAAATTTGAGTTAAAATCATTTTTTGACTCACATTATGCAAATATTTTTTAATAACAATTTCAAATAATAATATAATTTAGTTTTTAGGCCACCATTAATTCTAAAACTTTTCAATCTTTATTTAGAATAATAGTTCGCGTTAATAAATATCCTTTGGTAAACTTCTAGTCTGCTGTGAAATTTGTTACGAGGTAAGAATAAACATAAAAATAAACTGAAACTTTTGTAAATTAATTAGGGGGAGGGGGTGGGGCAAAATGAAAAGGAACGAAAAACAGCAAAAAAACGTTCCATAGTCGAAAGGCTTAGCCACTTTTCATTACACGCCTTGCAAAATCCTTTTTTTTTCTTAAAATATTCCAGTAGTAAAAATCTAAATTCATGCCTAAAAGGCTAAATTAGAATTTAAACTTTTCCCAAGACAGCCGGGAGAAAATCATTGGGTTCTCAACATTCTGTCCAATTAGCATGGCAGGCAAAAGGCTTCAAAGGCAGAAAGATGGAATCACCGAGAATTCTCGGCTAGAGGGAGGATTATGATTTCATGAGACTCCGTCGAACCAGAAAATTTTCGAAAGTATATAAAATATTTATATTTTTATTTATTTTGCAGGATCTGTTAACCTAAACATAAATAGATAAGGTTGTTATTTAACTAAAGGCTGCTGAATATTGAATGAACTTTTTACGTTGTTGAAATGTATTGCAAGAACTGTAATTTGAGTTTTACTTACGGTATTAATAGCATTTAACTTTTTGACGATTTTGAATAAATATGTAAACATTTTGTTTTTATAATTAAAATTACTATAATTAATTAAAAAAAGAAAAAAAAAATATTTGCAAATCTCTCACCAAGAAAAAGCACAAATCTCCTGGTTTGGCAACACTGATAACAATATTTTTTGCTTATAATTAGGAATATGGTAACAGCGTAAAATAGTAATTAAACTATTAATGTTACTGGATTATTTGTAGAAATCATTTATTTGATGAAGCATATACAAGATGTATTAAATATGTTTAGTTTTTAATAATAATATGATGCACAAGTGCGATTAAATCACCGCAAGGTCGGTGGTTTTCAGAGTTCTCGAGTCTTATCAAATCTCAAATACGGGCCTGCAGCTCAGCATATTTATGCTGTTTGTTGTTCACAATAAAAAATTGCTTCACAAAGGGAAGAGGCAGAAATAAAATCTATCCATTAACTTACAATCCAAGAACAAAAATTTATAAATATTGCCACGCGATCCTTTAATTTTTCACTAATAGGCTCGATTTCATTCATGTGCCTATGTGTCTGAAGAGTTATAGATTTAAAGAAAATTACAATACGTTACTTCTTTTGAAATAGTTTAATGAGTCTGATGGATACATTATTTTATATAATCCACCGCACATGGAAAACACCAATATATTAACTTAAATCTCAAGTAAACGCATATAGATTTCTGTAACTCTTCAATAGTTAAAAATATATGAAATTAAAAATACAGCCCCTACTACGCATAGAACTTACTGTGAGTACCCAAGATATTTTACATCAAAAATATTTAACTTTAGCTCTTACTCTGTAAATAAGAAAATATATTTTTATTTTTTATCTCTCCGTTTATCACACAATTTGTTATATGTTCAATAATTCTCGACATAACGTATAAAACAATTAATTTAACTGTGATAAAAATATTTACATATTCATATTTCATATATCACTGTCAACGCAATCCATAAATAATATATATATATGATACTAATCTATTATTTATGGATTGCAATGCATGGATGGATGCCTTCATACGAATTTCATCATGTTTCTATTCATAGGAATGCGATTTAAGTCTTTTGGAATAAATTATTGAAATATGTAAATAGTTCAATTTTTACACTAGAAAAAGAAGTTTTTATAAGCAAATTTAGTTAAAATCGTTTTGGTCATATATCATGCAAATATTTTTTAAAAAATATAACCCTTTCCGATAATATAATTTAATTTTAGGCCACCATTAATTCTAAAACTTTTCAATCTTTATTTAGAATAATAGTTCACGGTTAATAAATATCTTTTGGTAAACTTCTGCTAAATTTTGTTACGAGGTACGAATAAACATAAAAATAGGTTGGTTTGCTTCAATTAATTGGGGGCTGGGCGAAAATGAAAGGAAATGAGAAAATGGTACAAAAAAAATCGTTCCATAGTCCGAAAGGCTTAGCCACTTTTCATTACAGGCGTTGCAAAATCCTTTCTCTTAAAATATTCAGAAAAGTAAAAATCTTAAATTCATGCCTAAAGGCTAAATTAGAATTTGCTTTTCCCAGAACAGCCAGGAGAAAATCATTAGGTTCTCAACAATCGGTCCAATTAGCATAACTTGGAAACAGGGCCAGGCAGAAAGATGAATCTGGAGATTCTCTCGGCTTCAGAGGGGAGGATTCTGATTTCATGAGACAGGCTCCGTCGAACTGGAAAATATTTTCGAAAGTATATAAAAATATTTATATTTATTTATTTTGAAAGCTTACTGTTAACCTAAATATAAATAGATAAACTTTGTTGATTTAACTAAAGGCTGCTAAATATTGCATGGACTTTTACGTTGTTGATTATTATTGCAAGAACTGCAATTTGAGTTGTTATTAATAGCATTTAAGCTTTTGACTATCTTGGATGAATATTTAATCTTTTATTTTTTTTTTATAATTAAGGAACTACAATTCAATAATAATAAGAAGAAATAAATTATTCATAAATCTCTCAACAAAAAAGATAAATTTTATGGTTTTGGCTGCATGATAAAAGATATTTTTGTTTACAATTAGGAATTATGATAACAGCTTAAAAGAGCGTAAATCGACTGTTAATGTTACTGAATTATTTGAAGAAATCATTAATATTTGAAAAACATATACAAGATGTATTAAATGTTTAGTTTTTAATATTAATACCTGATGGATACAATATTTTTACATAATCTACCCACATGTAAAACAACAATATAGTTAAATCTCAAGTAAACGCATAGAGATTTCTATAGTCATTCAAGTAGTAGTAGATATATAGAATGAAACGCGGGTGCACTAAACAATGAACCACACAAGAGACTTTATATAAAAAAATATTTACTTTAGTTATTTCACTGTAAATAAACAAATATATTTTATTTCGACTTTTCATTTTCACACGTTTTGTCATATGTTCAATAACTTTCGACATAGCAATTAATTTAACTGTGATACAAATATTTCAGCATTCATATTTCATATACAACGTGATAATATATAAGTACCACTGTCAACACAAACCATAAATAATTAGAAACATAAATTCTAATCTATTATTTATGGATTGCGTTCACAGCATTCCCCATTATTTATGGATGGATGCGCTTAATTTTATTTTCACACGTTTCTATTCATCATATTAATGCGATTTGAGTCTTTGGAATGAATTATTGAACTATGTAAATTAAATAAATTTTACTTTGGAAAAGAATTTTTGTTTTAAACTGTTAAATTTTAGTTAAAATCATTTCTGTCGCTTGTACTATGCAAATATTTTTTTTAAAATATAACTATTTCCTATAATAATATAATTTAGTCTTGAGCCACCATTAATTCTTAAACTTTTCAATCTTTATTTAGTATAATAGTTCATAGTTAATAAATATCCTTTAGTAAACTTCTGCGAAATTTGTTACGAGGAACGAATAAAAATAAAAATAACTTGAAACTTTGCTAATTAATTGGGGGGCTGGCGAAATGAATAGGAAACGAGAAATGGTAAAAAAATCGTTCCATAGTCCGAAAGGCTTAACCACTTTTCATTACAAGCCTTGCAAAATCCTTTCTCTTAAAATATTCAGAAAGTAAAAATCTTAAATTCATGTCTAAAGGCTAATTAAAATTTAAAACTTTTCCCAAGACAGCCAGCAGAAAATCATTAGGGATCTCAACATTCGGTCCAATTAGCATAATCCTTGAAACAGAGCTTCAAAGCCAGAAAAGATGAACTGAGAATTCTCGGCTAAGAGGGAGGATTCTGATTTCATGAGACAGGCTCCGTCAAACTGGAAAAATATTTTCGAAAGTATATAAAAATATTTATATTTATTTATTTGCAGGATCTGTTAACCTAAATATAAATAGATAAGGTTTGTCCATTTAAGTAAAGATTGCTAAATATGGCATGAACTTTTAAGTTGTTGACAAATTTATTGCAAGAACAGTAATGTGAGTTGTATTTTTACGTTATTAACAGCCATTAACCTTCTGGCGCCCTTGGTCACATATGTAAACATTTAGGGTTTTTTATAATTAACATTAATATAATTAATAAAAAAAGATGACTGAATGTCTTAAGACTGATATAAATTTTATGGTATCGCTGTAGTGATTGCGGTTATTTTCGGTTTATACATAGGAATACCAGATTAGTGTAAAATAGTAATTCGACTGCTAATATTGATTTTAATAAATTACTAATATCTGATAAAAATAATATTAAATATACATAGTTTTAATTACTAATGCTCTTAATAATAATGAATTATCTATGTATGAATTCAATTCACTTATATTACTGTTAGCTCTCAGCGGACAAAGATGAGACGGTCTGGTGTTTTTGTGCAATTTTATTGTTTGATCCATTTTTTAATTTCTATCAATATACAATGAATAAATCGGAAGAAAACAAGAAAGTAAGTATTTTCTTTTTTACTATAAAATTTTAACTGAATACATTAAAGATGTTTGCATAAATTTTATTGGATATTTATTCACATTAATCTATTTATATTATACAGAAAAGTGATAAAAAACAATTATAAACTTTTCAAATCTAATCAAAGAAATACATTAACAGTTAGTGATAATTTATCTAAATTAAAGAACTTTTAATAACACATGAATCACTTAAAAAGAACTGTTTAGCTATTACTTATTTTTAACTTCTAACATAATTAGTTTTAAGCTGATATTAAATACCAATGTTAAGACAATATTTTTAATGCATAAACTAATGTTTCTTTTTATGTTTTTTATGTCTATTAAGTTTTATATATTTTACTTTTTTACTACTTTGAGTATTATACTTAATGTTTTTCTCTTTAATTTAATAAACGTTAATTGAAGTCGTTGTTTTGGGGATTTGTTTGTCCAATAATTTTAAAATTTATGTCAACCAATAATTGCTTCCACTGTTTTACATATATAATTTTAAAACATTCTAATTCTTTTTTACATCGAAACTTGTAAAAAATATTTTGAAAATTTATAAGAAGTATTTTTATATGAAATTTTAATACCCTCATTCAATTTTTTTTTACCAAATGAATATATATATTATATATGAATATCCTTCATACAATTTCAATCATACCATACAAATATAAACTTAAAAAAATACTTGTAAAGAGATACGAACTATAACAGCCTTCCCACATTTCATTTTGATCACCCAAAGCCATCTCAACTCCGGAATACACATTAAGAAGTCAACATAAAACTTGAGGATCGAGATTTCTGTTTCCATTTCTTAAAACCCCAATAAAAAAAAAATCCGTTTTTTTATCGCAGCTATTAAGTCCCAGACATTTTTTCCAGCAAAAAAGCTTTTTGAGACAGTAAACCACTCCAAATGAAGCGGATAGCCAGTTTTAAGTTTCCGTTGCACATTGTGATGCTTTCCCCCGATGGTTCTTTCGGATATTTACATATTCCATTTATCCATTCTTCCACAGTTAGCTCAACTCGCCTCTAATCGTCTGTAAGATATCTGCAGGGCAGGTTTTTCCTTCTCCCAGTTTTGTGCAAAGAAGAATTTCCATACATCATTTAGCAGGTTGTTCGTTTTTCATTCCTTGCGCCTCAAACGATAACGTTTATTCTGAAGTTCTTCTTTTATTGTTATTATTATTTTTTCCTTTATTTTTATGGCAGGGTGCTAAACTATCCGAAAAGATACGTCGGCAAGACCAGTTTTTCGAAATCGAGTTATTCCAGCCATTTAGCCGAACATCGAAACGCTGATTGTATTTATGGAAATGTCTTCCAGGGAACTCTGGGCTACTCTTTCTTCTTCTACTTCCATGGAATTGGTAAAAGTATAGATAGCAGTTGAATACGATTTTTGTTTTTTTTTTTTGGCGCAGGAAATAGTTTCTTAAAGTATTGATGGATAGGTTCGCTTTTCGGGCGACAGCTTCGTTTTAGATAGGCCGGCTACTATCTCTTTCGCTCTCTGTTCTTTCATTTTGTTTCATTATTTTTATTTTTGTTCCGCGTCGTATGTTTTGATCTTTTTTTTTTTAATTTTATTTTTGTGGTTTAAGAAAAAAAAATTGAAAATTAGGATGCCAATAGCTTTACGAATCTAAACTAATTTCCTTGAAATAAATATTAAAATTTACTGATATATAAACTAAAAAAAAATTTGAGGAATTACTTTTATGGAGTAAAAGGCTTTTTTAAATTTCTAAAAATATCATTAAATTATTTTAATTCATTTAATTTAAAAATTAATTTATGATATAAATTAAATAAATTAATAAAAATAAATTAAATTAAAAGTTAAATTAAATTATTTTATTTTTTAAATTTCAAATAATTATTTATTCATTAAATTAATTAGTTACTATCCATTATATAATATTACAAACATATTTAAAAGCATTATCTATCTTCTTTCAACCATTTTTTTTTTTTCTAACTAATAAGTCAAAAGATTCGGTTAGAGTCACAATTATAATTATTTGTCAAACACTTCGTTTACAGAAAACGCGAAAAACAACTATCAATCTTTTAGCTCCGGTACGTTTCAGCTTAATTTTATTGGCTAATTACTGTGGTACACTATCAACATCAATGTTTATTCCATTTTTTTGCTTTGATATAGTAAGCCGTAAAATGTCAGCAAAGAGCTTAAACTTGTGATTAATCGATACAGAAAACGAATCGATATTGTAGATTCTGAGATATTGTTTGTGAGTTTAAACCTCGAGTCGGTTTTCTAAGGGCCTTCATCGTCATCGTTGCTGCTGCATTCAGTGGCGAAGGGGAAAATTCTATTAATTGATTTTGTGAGACAGCAAATAATAAAGTGAGGTGTACGTTGGAATCGATTAATTTGTTTTTACCGCGACTCACGTGCAGCTAAGAGAATGGGGATTAGCGATAGAAAAGATTTATACTCATTCAACTGTGCAGAGTATTTAATCGAATTCGGATGCTACAGCTTTATCACTAAGCATTGTTTAAATTTTGCGCGGGAATGAAGTAAAATGAAAGTCACTAAACAAACGGAACTGATAAGGTAGTGGATTAATTTGGCTGTATCACCGACGGGATTTATTGGAATATGTGCATGCATTTTCCTTTTGGTATACGAAGAATTTAATGACTGTTTGTTTTATAAATATTGATTGGATTTTAATCAAATTTCAACGACGTCTCTAAGATCGAAACTTTGAAAATATTTTATATTTAAATGCAGTATGTGTTAATCTCATTTTCTAAATCAGTTAATTATCTCGATAATAAATTGGCTTAGGGATTTAAAACTATGAAGTAAAAAAAATAAAAGTCCCTTTCCCCCCCTACCTAATATAAATGCTTGTATATATGGAAATAGTGAGTTAGATAAATAGTCTTTGAAATTTAAATTGTATTGAAAGTCAATTTTATGTCAATTAAAAGGATTAAAAGTCAAGTTTTTTTGGCAAGTTTCCTAAAAAGCTTTTTATAGGCTTCCCAAAAGCAAATTTAAATATAAACATTTAATACATATCAGCTATTATAAAAAAGTTACACAAAGCGAAATTTTACCACTTCCATTCAACATTACGTTAAAACACTTAAATAAAAAGTAATAAAATATTTCATAATAACCATTAATAATAAATAATTCATTTAATTTTTTGATTCCTGTTATACACTTTAAAAAATAAATTGTTAAAGAAAGCAAGAATATTCGTTTAGTCTATAATATAAAAATCTAACGAATTTAATTTATTTAAAGTAAAAAGTATTCTTTACATTTTAAGATTTTTAAACTAGATTTGAAATTTTTATGTAAATTTTTACGTTAAATTAAATCAAAGATTAAATACACTAAAAATGTTCCGCAGGTATTAAAAAAATATTTTAGTTTTCACTTTATATGTAGTTTCCTATTCAAAATTTGATACTTTAATGTTCAGAGATAATATTTCTATAACAATAAAAACATTTTTTGCCTTACGACACAAAAAATGTGTGTTTCATAAAATTAATTAGATTTATTTATCATTCCCATGCAATAAGCAAAACTGACAATAAGAATCGATTTCAAAAATTAAAAAATATATTTACTTGAAGAGAAATAGTAGAGCATTTCAAAAGTTTGCAAAAATTCAATTCAATATCAAATGTCTTGCACCATATTAAATAACAGATTATATATCTTATTAAATAAAAGCTGTTTTTCGACTGTAAATTTATGCACCTAAAATATGGCTTAGTAAAATATAATAATGAGATTTAATATCATTTAAAACCGAAAAAGAATCATCCAGATATAAAAAGTTAATTCCATGTATGTCAATAATTATTGTTAAAAAGAACTCCATCACATAAAAAAATTAATATAAATAATAAAATTAAACGTATATAAGGAAAATAATTCCTGCAATTTTCCATGCATAAATATTAAAATATTTGACGTGAGCACGTGTTTAGGAAAATATTATATACACTAATACAATAACAAAAGCTCTGTATTATATATCAGCATGTTTTATAAAAGAAATAATTGCATATGACAATATAACTATAAAAACAGTGCACTAACAAAATTGATGGATAACTACTGTTAAAAATCACTTGGAATTATTATTCAACGGATTTAAAAAATTTTGAACGCTTTATTCATGAAAATATGTATATCATACGATTAATTATTCGTAAAGACTCAGTAATATATAATGACATTTAACAATTAATGGCAAAAAGGAAATTCCTTTGGTCCGAGTATCCAATGAAACAACTAAGGCAATAATAATGATTTATATAATTATCTAATCAGCTTAATGGACTGAGAATAAAATACAAGTAGACTAAAAACAACTCAATCAAGATGAAATATCTCCAGTCAACAAAATGACAATCAAAAAGAAACTGTATCCAGCTAACATTAAATTGATGAAATTTCATTGCATATTCAATGTCTATTTATATTTTTCGATACTATCATATCAGGTATATTCGTTGAAATTTTGAAAATATATTCATTACAATTTCTTCATACCGAGATGCTATTATTTGTGATATGTTCTTAAAATAAATTCATCATTTGTATTTTGATTTAGTCAAACAGTAAGCGTAAAAACAAAAAAATATCAATATTTAAGCTAGACAATTTTTATCAATTTGAATTAGGATACATATTCAGACAGAAAGTAATATATGCAGTATTTGAAACCTATTTATGTTTGTTATATTATCATATTTGTTGAAATAACATAATAAAGAATAAGTTTTTTCTAATACTCCAAATTTTAGTCAAGTTACTCTTCAATAGAATTGCGGATATATAGCAGATTATCTTTACCAAGGAGTCATCACGGAGGGGGTGCTTTTTCTGTACTCTTTTTTTGTCATTACAATTTTTTTGAAACGCACAGGTGGCATCTGATGGTGGGCGATTGAATTTTTTCCCCACATCGACCCATAAGGACTTCCTGACTTACGGATTAATTCTACTGGCATAAAGACAGGTGCTTTAGATTATATTTCTCTTCTAGATTTAGGAGACTGGGCTCCATTAAATAGGAAAACATAGTGTGTAGAACATAGCAAGTGTAAATATTAAATACTGAAAAGAAGAAAGGAACTACAGCTGAATAGAATTGTTCTAAATATGATTTTATCATACAATAACCCCAATACACAATATAGTTCTACGAGATTATTAAATGTAAAAGAAAAAATGTGATATATTTTATTTATAATGCCGATAAGAGTAATTTATTATTTTTCTTTTTAATTAAACTAGCTTTATAGAAAGAACTAGTTTTTAACTTGATTATATGAAATTGATTTAACATGGTCATACTAATTTCTTTTATACATGATTTTTTTTTTTAATTTAAACACGAATGAGATTATAACAAATAAAAAATTGAAATGATAGATTTTGGCTTTATAGTTGGGCGCTTGTTTATCTTCATCTATTTAAGCGTAAGTAAACTGTTTGCATATTTTAATTATTGAAAAATTTTATTTATAATTAAACAGAATGCAAGTAGTTTATATTTTAATAGAATTAGCAGAAATTAAGAAATTTTATTAACATGAAAATCAATTATCATGACCAAAAAATAAATTTTATAAAAATACCAATTGTCTTTTGTAAATTAGACAATCAATAAATTATAAGCAATTGTTTAACTCCTATTAATGTTTAGAAATTGTAGCAGTATTATTTTAATTATGTAATTCATTAAAAATCACAAAAAATGTGTCAAAAAAATTTTTTATGTTGATCAGAAAATATTTAGGAGATTTATTAAGTTTACAAGGTTTTTTCCCACAGAAACATTGTTTTTTACTCTTAGCTATTTTATATTATATTGCTAATAACCTCTTAAGAAATAATGAATTGTTCAAAATATGCTAACTCGAACATTCATTTTTTTTATTGAGATATCACTTGATAGTTACTTAGAATGAGAAAACAGCAGTTAGGTAAATGCTTGATGGAACAATTAATACGTTTGGGGCACGATTAACATCGTTTTCATTGAAAAGAAGTGTGAAGAGGCAACTTCTCATTTTTTATTGAGTTATCTTCGATATTGAGATATTATCTTCAGATGATAATAAAAGAGCTTCACAAACAAAATTTTTTTCAAAAATTTGATGACTTTCATATTCTTATTCAGAATAAAAAAAAATATTTTATATATTGAATACAAGTGAAGAATATATTTTTTTAATTTAATGAGGATTTTTTTATTAAAAATGATGCAGCTATGAAATTAAATTAATAAAAATGTTCCTGAATTAATTACAATCCTCGGATTTTTGCTTTTATTTTTATAAGAAAATGATTAAATAAGTTCGAAAGAAAAAATTGAAACTATTAGAAGAACTATTACTACGAAAAATGCATTTAAAAAAAAAAGATTTTCCCCTTTTTAATCATTATTTTTATAGATTGGATTTTTGCATATAATTATAATTAGAACAATTTTATAACAGTTATGAAAACAATTTTCACACAAATTTTAGCAGTTATGAATGGTATAAAATTAAAAACTGCCTCATAAATAAACTGTGGTGCTCTTTTATTTATACTTTCAATTAATTGACATATCTGTAATGATGCACTCACTGTATAATAGGGACATGCAATCACTACGTAATTAAGTATTGTTTCTTAAAAATTATCTTATTATGCTATAGTTCATGATCTATAAAATGGTGACATTTAAAAGTTCTCATAATATTTAAAAATAGATACATTTCAAGTAATAATTTCAGAATTTTGAAGCATGTCTATAATTAATATTGTATTTCCAAAACTTCATTAAAGCTAATGTAATTATTATTCGTAATGTAAATTATTTATATTTAACAAATATAAAGGAATAAAACAAAACGGAATCCAATTTTTCATATAACGAATAATTTACATAACAAGTTTCAAAATATTTGTTTTATAATATTTTCCAAATGTTTATAAATTATGTTTTAAATTCTGCAGCAATTATTGTTCACATTAAAGAGAGATGAGTTTATAAATCAGTGAATTACTGTCAATCACTAAAATTTATGAATATTGACGAGAGATTCTTTATTTTTTAAGTAGGCTCGATTTCATGCCATGTGTACAACTATGTATCTGAGGAGTTATGGATTTAGAAAATTACGATGTATAACTTCAGTTTTGAAAATTAGTTAAAAGGAGTCTGGTTTATACAATCTTTTTTACATAATCTACCCCACATGGAAATCACCAATATCATTAAATCTCAAGTGTATGCATGTAGAATTCTGTAATCTTTCAAATAGTAGCAGATATAGCATAGAAACGCAAAGTGTACTAAACATTGGAAGTACTAGAAGCACCCAAGAGACTTTTATATCAAAATATTTTACTTGAGTTCTTACACTGTAAATAAACAAATATATTTTATTTCGACCTTTTCATTTTCACACTTTTTTGTGATACGTTCAACAACTGTCGACATAGTAATTAATTTAACTGTGATATAAATATTTCAGCATTCATATTTCATGTATAAAGTGACAATATATAAGTATCACTCGAACGTAAACTTCATAAATATATAGATTAGAAAGATAAATTCTAATCTATTATTTATGGATTGCGTTCACATTATTATGGATGAATGTGCTTCATATTATTTTCATCATATTTCTGTTTATCATCGGAAAGCGATTTGAATCTTAGAAATAAATTATTGTATTATGTACATAATTTAAATTTTTATATTAGAAACAGAAGTTATTTTAAAATTGTTTAAACATTTTAGTTAAAATCATGTTTTGATTCTCATATTAAGCAAATATTTTTAAAAAATTAACAATTTCCGATCATAATATATTTAGTTTTGAGCCGCCATTAATTCTTAAACTTTTCAATCTTCATTTAGAATAATAGTTCACAGTTAATAAATATCATTTGCTAAACTTCTGCTAAATTTGTTACGAGGTACGAATAAACATAAAAATAGGCTGAAACTTTTGCTAATTGGGGGGACTGGCGAAATGAATAGGAACGAGAAAATGGTGCAAAAAAATCGTTACACTAGAAAATGGCAAAAAAATCGTTCCATAGTCCGAAAGGCTTAGCACTTTTTCATTACAAGCCTTTTGTAAAAATCCTTTCTCTCAAAATATTCAGAAAGTAAAAATCTTAAATTCATGCCGAAAACTGAATTAGAAT
Organism: Caerostris extrusa; assembly: GCA_021605095.1. Taxonomy (NCBI): domain Eukaryota; kingdom Metazoa; phylum Arthropoda; class Arachnida; order Araneae; family Araneidae; genus Caerostris; species Caerostris extrusa. The sequence goes on along the minus strand of BPLR01012771.1, from coordinate 50,282 downwards.
TTAAAACTTTTCCCAAGACAGCCGGGAGAAAATCATTAGGTTCTCAACATTCGGTCCAATTAGCGTAAATCTTGAAACAGAGCTTCAAAGGCAGAAAGATGAATCCTGAGAATTCTCGGCTTCAGAGGGAGGATTCTGATTTCAAGAGTCAGGCTCCGCCGAACTGGAAAATATTTTTCGAAAGTATATAAAACATATTTATATTTTTTATTTTGCAGGATTCGTTACCTAAATATAAATAGATAAGGTTTGCTGATTTAACTAAAGGCTGTTAAATATTGCATGAACTTTTAGGTTGTTGACAAATTTATTGCAAGAATTGTAATTTGAGTTGTACTTAACGTTATTAATAGCATTTAATATTTTGACTATCGTGAACACTTATATGTAAACATTTAGTTTTTTTAAAAGTTGAAATTAATATGATCAATAAAAAGAAGAAGAACTAAATTATTTGCAAATCTCTCAACAAGAAAAAGACAAAAACTTTATGGTTTTGGCTGCACTGATAACAATATTTAAGTTTAACATATGAATATGATGCACAAGCACACGATTAAATCACAAGTAAGTTCACCCCGAGGTCGGAGGTTTCGGAGTTCTCGTCTGCATCAAATCTTAAAACACGTAGTCTGGTGCGGCTCAATAGATATACAGTTATTATACACACTAAAAATTGCTTCAAAGAGGGAATAGGCAGAAATAAAAATATAATCCACTAATCCTTACAACAAAAACAAAAAATTATAAATATATCCTCGCGACCCTTTATTTTTTTTTCACTAGTAAGCTCGATTTCATTTTCATGTGCAACTATGTAGCTGAAGAGTTACAGATTTAAGAAAATTAGGTAGATTCAGTTTTGAAAATTAGTTAAAGGAATCTGATGGATATAATCTTTTACATATTCTTCCCACATGGAAAATACCAATATAGTTAAATCTCAAGTAAACGCATATAGATTTCTGTAATCCTTCAAATAGTTGAAAATATATGAAATAAAAATACAGCCCTACTAGACATAGAACATACTATAAGTACCAAGAGATTTACATTAAAATATTTAACTTTAGTTCTTACACTATAAATAAGAAAATATATTTTTATTTTGATCTCTCCGTTTTCACACAATTTGTTATATGTTCAATAATTCTCGACATAACGTATATAAACAAATAATTTAACTGTGATAAAAATATTTACAAATTCATATTTCATATATATAACTGTGAACGCAATCCAAAAAAAATATATATATATTATATATATAAACACATGTCGATTCATTATAGGAATGCGATTTAGAATCTTTGGAATAAATTATTGAAATATGCAAATCAGTTGAATTTGACACTAAAAAGAAGTGTTTTGAACATTTTAGTTAAAATCATTTTTTGGTCGCTTATATCATGCAAATATTTTTAAAAATATAACCCTTTCCGATAATAATATAATTTCCACCATTAATTCTTAAACTTTTCAATCTTTATTTAGAATAATAGTTCACGGTTAATAAATATCTTTTGGTAAACTTCTAGTCTTCTGTGAAATTTGTTACGAGTACGAATAAAAATAAAAATAAGTTGAAACTTTGCTAATTAATTGGGAGACTGGCGAAATGAAACGAAATGAGAAATGGTAAAAAAAATCGTTCCATAGTCCGAAAAGACTTAGCCACTTTTCATTACAAGCCTTGCAAAATCGTTTCTCTTGAAATATTCAGAAAAGTAAAAATCTTAAATTCATGCATAAAGGCTAAATTAAAAATTTAAAACTTTTTCCCAAGACAGCCAGGAGAAAATCATTGGGTTCTCAACAATCGGTCTAAAAATTAGCATAACTTTTTAAACAGAGCTTCAAAAGCAGAAAGATGAATCCAGGGAATTCTCGGCTTCAGAGAGGGAAGATTCTCATTTGTAAGATAGGCTCCGCCGAACTGGAAAATATTTTTGAAAGTATATAAAAATATTTATCTTTATTTATTTATTTATTTAGCAGGATCTGTTAACTAAATATAAATAGATAAGGTTTGCTGAGATTTAACTACAGGCTGCTAAACATTGCAGCCTGTAGTTAAATCATTACATAGTTAAATTGCTTTTACGTTGTTGACAAATTTATTCGAGAACTGTAATTTGAATTATACTTTAAGCTATTAATAGAATTTAACCTTTTGATGCCCTTTGTAACATATAAACATTTAGTTCTTTTATAATTAAAATTACTGTAATTAATAAAAAGAAGAAAAATAAATTATATACAAATCTTTTTAACAAGAAAAAATACAAATCTGGTGGTTTTGCAGCAATAATAACGAGATTTAAGTTTACAGTTGGGAATATGCTAATAACGTAAAGTAGTAGTTGATCTATTAATATAATCTACCCCACATGGAAAACACCAATATTGTTAAATCTCAAATAAACGCATATAGAATTCTATAACCTTTTAAGTAGTAGTAGATATATAGAATGAAAATGCTGGCGTACAAGGCATTAAGGTTACTGCCATGAAGGCACATGGTATTAACGTTATTGGAATATTTGAACAAATCATTAATATTTGATAAAACTAATACCAAAATTTTAAATATATTTATTTTTTAATAAATGCCCGGAATGTATGAAATCATTTCATTTATAAATTACTATTAACGCTCAGCGGCCAAAGATTTGGACGTTATGGCATTTTGTGCATTTTTATTGTTTGCCCCATTTTTTAATCCCTATCAATATACAATGAATAAATCGGAAGAAAACAAAAATAAGTAATTTTTCTTTTCACTGTAAAATTTTTTTTAACTGAATATATTAAAGATGTTTACATAATAATTGAATATTTATTCACATTACTCTGTTTATATTATACAAAAAAGTGATAAAATATCAATTATAAACTTTTTCAAATCCCTATTCAAAGAAATGCATTAACAGTTAGTGAAAATTTATCCAAATTAAAGAGCTTCCAATAGCACAAGAATCACTTTAAATGAACAGTTTAGCTATTACATATTTTTAACTTCCATCATGATTAGTTTTAAGATGATATTAAATACCAATGTTAAAAACAATATTCTTAATGCATAATTTAATGTTTGTTTTTATATTTTTCATGTCTATTAAGTTCATATATTTTATTTTTTTACTGCTTTGGGTATTATACTTTTAATGTTTTCTTAATTTAATAAACGTTAATTTGAAGTCGTTGTTTTTGGGGATTTGTTTGTCCAATAATTTATGTCAACCGATAATTGCTTCCAGTGTTTTACACATAAATTTTAAAAACATTCCGTCTTTAATTCTTTTTTACATAGAAAGTTGTAAAAAGATTTTTGAAAATTTATACGAAGTATTTTTTTATATAAATTTTAATACCCTCATTCCAATTTTTTTTTACCAAATGAATATATAATATTATATGAATAGCCTTCATACAATTTCAATCATAACATACAAATGGTAGACAGAAAAAAGATACATGTAAAGCGACACGAATTATAATGACAGCCTTTCGCACATTTCATTTTTGATCACCTGCCATCTCAACTCCGGAATACACATTAAGAAGTCAACATAAAAACTTGAGGATCGAGATTTCTGTTTCCGATTCTTAAAACCCCAATAAAAATTCAAAAATTCCGTTCTCTTTTATCGCAGCTTCTAAGTCCCGGATATTTTTTCCAAAAAAAAAAAAAAAGCTTTTGGAGACAGTAAACCACTCCAAATGAAGCGGAGGGAGCCAGTTTTAAATTTCCGTTGCACATTGAGGTGCTTTCCTCGACGGTTCTTTCGGATATTTACATATTCCATTTATCCATTCTTCCACAGTTAGGCTCAACTCGCCTCTAATCGTCTGTGCGATTTCTGCAGGAATCAGGTTTTTCCTTCCCTAGTTTTGTGCAAGCAGAATTTCCATACACATCATTTAGCAGGTTGTTCGTTTTTCATTCGATGCGCCTCAAACGATAATGTTTATTCTGAAGTTCTTTCTTTTTTTTTATTATTATTGTTATCCTTTTTCCTTTATTTTTATGGTAGGTGCTAAACTGTCCGAAAAGATACGTCGGCAAGACCAGTTTTCGAAATAGAGTTATTGCTTAGCCATTTAGCCGAAGAACATCGAAACGCTGATTGTATTTATGGAAATGTCTTCAAGGAAACACTGGGCTACTCTTCTTCTGCTACTTCCATGGAATTGGTACAAAGTATTAGATAGCAGTTGAATACGATTTTTCGTTTTTGGCGCAGGAAATAGTTTTTCTTAAAGTATTGATGTATAGGTTCGCTTTTCGGACACGACAGCTTCGTTGTATATAGGCTGGCTACTATCTCTTTTTCGCTCTCTCTTCTTTTTCATTTTGTTTCATTATTTTTATTTTTGTTCCGAATCGTTTATTGTCATTTTATTTTTATTTTTGTGTGGCTTAAAGAGAGAAAGCAAATTGAATATTAGCATGCCAGAGTCGTATTAGACCGAGACCTATTGCGTAAAGTGAATTCCGTACCACTACAAAAAATCCATGGCACCATCGGGACTCGAACCCAAAGGCATCAAGCGACGATCAAAGGCGATATCGACATCAAAAAGCGCCAGTCACTCGGAAAATGAGAGTACTTTTCTATATCTATTAACATTTATATATATATATATACGCAGTCCAGTCACAGTAATGTGACCTGCCGCCTACTTTCGACGTCAACGTGTAATAACCAATCACAAAAGGCAATTGGCAGCACATTGCAGTGGAGTGTATATAAAGGATAGCATCGGAAAGCATTTAAATCGTTAATTACCTTGATCGTAATTGCAGTCGGTCCACTTTTACAAAAGCTGGTTATTCTGGCTTTTGACAGGTGGTCATATTAATGTGACTGAACTGTGTGTGTATAGATATATTATACTTTTATTGCTATTTTAATTTAATAAACGTTATTTTCCACTCATCGTTGCTTCAAAAGATTCGTAATAAATTTTAAAAAACAATACTGCATAAACAATAATTACTTGTGGTGTTTTTACAGATAGAAATTTACAAAAATTCCGTCCTTCTTTATTCATCGAAACCTATAAAATTTTTACAACATGTAAGATATATTTTGGAGATGGTATTTTAAAACCTGCATTCCAATTTTATTTTCTACCAAAATCACATTATATGAATAGCCTTCATACAATTTCAATCATACCATACCAATATAGACTTAAAAGATACTTGTAAAACGATACCAACTATAATGACCGCCTTTTTCCATTTCATGTTGATCACCAGCTATCTCAACTCCGGAATACACATTAAGAAGTCAACATAAAATTCTTGAAGGATCGAGATTTCTGTTTCCGATTTCTTATAACCCAAATAAAAATTCCAAAATCCGTTGTCTTTTATCGCAGCTATTAAGTCGCGGATATTTTTTTTCCCAAAAAGGCTTTTTGGAGACAGTAAAACCACTCCAAATGAAGCGGAGAGCCAGTTTTAAGTTTCCGTTGCACATTGAGATGCTTTCCTCGACGGTTCTTTCGGATATTTACATATTCCATTCTTCCACAGTTAGAGCTCAACTCGCCTCTAATCGTCTGTGCGATATCTGCAGGAATCAGGTTTTCCCTTCTCAGTTTTGTGCAAGAAGAATTTCCATTCATCATTTAGCAGGTTGTTCGTTTTTCATTCGTTGCGCTCAAACGATAACGTTTATTCAGAAGTTTTATTTTTTTATTATTATTATTCTTTTTTCCTTTATTTTGATGGCAGGGGTGCTAAACTATCCGAAAAGATACGTCGGCAAGACCAGTTTTCGAAATCGAGTTATTGCTTAGCCATTTAGCCGAAGAACATCGAAACGTTGATTGTATTTATGGAAATGTCTTCCAGGGAACACTAGGCATTCTCTTCTTCTTCTACTTTCATGGAATTGGTAAAAAGTATTAGATAGCAGTTGAATACGATTTTTGTTTTTGTTTTTTGGCGCAGGAAATAGTTTCTTAAAGTATTGATGGATAGGGTTCGCGTTTCGGACACGACAGCTTCGTTTTAGATAGGCTGGCTACTATCTCTTTTCTCTCTCTTCTTTTCATTTTTGTTTCATTATTTTTATTTTTTGTTCCATGTCAGTTTATTTTCGATCTTTTTTTGCAGTTTTATTTTTGTGTGGTTTAAAGAGAAACAAATTGAAAATTAGAATGATAAAGCTTTACGAAATTTAGATTAACTTCCTCTAAATAAATAATAAATTTTTTACTGATAAAATCTAAAAAACAAAATAGTTTGAGGATTTATTTTTGAGACAAAATTTTAAATTTCTGAAAGAACCATTAAATTTTGATTAAAAAATAATCAGAATTTCATTGTGAATGAAAAGAGATAAATTTTACTAACTGCATAGAATGAATGAAAAATGATTGTGATGAAATTAAATACTTACATAAAATTGATTCCAACAGTTAATTAAAATTAATGTAATAGAAATAATATAATAAACAACAAGATTCAGTCAGCACAAATGAGTGATATAACAACCAGAAATATTAAACGAATTCCACGTTTTAAATAGACAAAGACAAACCAAAATTGATAAAGCTTATTACCACACATTTCTTTTAAAGATTTTATTCTTTCAGTTTCATCGGTATTTAAATGAGTTTCTTTTCATAATTGACTTAGGTTTTTTCAGTTAATAATAGTTATGAAATCAGTAATTAATTTCCATAGCAATTATGTTTAATATTGTTTTCTTCAGTATATAATCAAATTCAAAATTCTTATTGTTATTATTATATGCAATTTGAAACGTATTCATTTATTAATCATTAAATTTTATCATCACATTAATTCAGTAAACATCTTTAAAACAAAAGTCTAAAGATAAATTTAAAAAACAGCATACTTACAAAATGAAAATATATTTTTCGAAGTTGCAAACCACTTAATACGTTTCTGAAGTAAAATAATATCGATCTACATAAGGGTTTTCCAAATGTTTTTTTTAATGGTTAATAAGATACATTATATCCTTATAAAAACTATCGTTATGATTAAAAGAAAAGTAATTATCTCACTTGTGGTTTACATCTGAAAATAATTCATTAAATATTTATATCACATAAATTGATTTTTCTGTAATCATTTATAAAAAATAACATAAGGGCTTTAATATCTAAAAATTGCTTTAACAAACAATTTACATTAACAAAACAACAGAAAAAACAATTTCCATTTACAAAACAGCAGAAAAAACAATTTCCATTTACAAAACAGCAGAAAAACAATTGCCATTTACAAAACAGCAGATACTGTTTCGAAAATATTGGATCTAATTATAACTGGGAAACCCAAATTAAATACAATTTTGTGAGAGGAGTCTAGAAATGTATTAGTTGAAAATAAAATCTGCTAAATGAGTCAATAACATCTTTTCTGTCAAATAAGGCTTCAGATTTCTATCCAAATTGCTATAAATTCAGAGCGCCAGATGAATAGGGCTGTTTTCAAAATATTGTATACGATTCTCTGCCCTGACTTTTACGAAGCTGGCATAAGTGATGGCGTCTGAAAATTTGGCCTTCAAATTCTAGTTCTCGAAAAACACATACTTTTGGGATGAAAATGATTCTGATTATTTGAATGAATAGTATTAGATATTTATGGAACATCCTATATTTTTTTAATGATTTTTACAATTTTTAAATTAAAATGATTTCATTAATTTAATCATAATTATTTTACATCACAAGACATATTCATTTTTGTAGGACAAGAAATTTAAAACAATTGAACATAAAAATGAAATGATATATTAGTGGAAAACACTTTGAAATAAGCATGACTCTTTTTAATTTTGTGTTAACTTTAAATATATTTCATATTATGATTATGATTTTTTAAGAACGAAATAATATTATTAATAAGCTCTTATATTCAATTTCTTAATGAACTACAACGAAATTTCTGGAGGAAATTTAGAATTAGAAATTTCAATTTTTTTTTTCAAATTTTTGTGCGGAGAATATCAATATATAATTTATCCGAGTATGGAATATTTAAAGTTCACTTACAAACATAAAATTAGTCATTTTTTTGTACCTAAAGCTATAATGAAATTAAATGAATAAAATCAATAATTTATTTAAAATATGATGAGATAAACCATTTACATTAACTTATTTTTAAGAATATTAGAATGTGCTGTATAGATAAATTTTGTGTCCATTTTTAGATAAACACAAATGCATACTGACGAGCTATTTTCGTAGATGCTGTTTTTTTTTAGAATTCAAGAATGGGGTAGAAACAAAATGCATAAATTTATTTAATTCGATCGAATCACTTCTATTTTTTAATCCTAGCAAAAGGTAAGGAGATTCCAATCCATACCAATAACCATAAACATAAATCATTTTTGAAGAGCAAGTGAACAGCAGAGTTTTTAGCAATTTCAATTAACTTCTGGACTTTGTGTATCACAGAAACCTACTGCCAACCATTTCTTTTCTGGTTTTGTTTTGCTCAAAAGGCTCTTCTGTAATCGTGTTTGCAATTTATTTCCGTAACGCCCATTCTAAGTCATGGCCGAAGCATTTTGTTTTTCTTTTTCTGCTTACAATTGCATTTTCCCGGTTCCTCAGTGGAAAATCCCTTTCCTTCTTGTAACTATTCCCTAAGAATCGGTGATAACAGTAGTTAACTGGAACGACGTTCAAAGTCCATTCAAAGAACCAGTCAAGGCAATGAAAAAAAAATAGCAGGATAATAAAAAAAAAAAGAATATATTAGACTGTTCTTGACGTATTGTTTCTTTTAGACGTTCTGTTTTTTTTTGTTCCATGGAATGCATAATTCGCCATGTTCCATATCGTGGTACAGAAAAACGGAGGGGAGTTCTGAAGAAATAATGATTTTACGTCATGTTCCGGTACAAGACAGAAAAAGAACACTCAGGAAAACGTAATCGGTTAATTTATAAAAGGACCTGGTGTGTTCGAAATGAACATTAGTTCTCAAAACTCTGGGGCTAGTAATAAAATGGTAAAAAAAAAAAAAATGACTTCCAACAAGTCAACGAAATAGTGATTTTGTCTCTAGAATTACGAGACTCAGGCATTTTACCCTTTTTGACTTCTAGTGTACTTAATAAATTATAAGTAATAGAAGAGGAAACACAACATATTGTAAATCAAGTTGAATCTGGCCACATATTCAGAGATTCTTTAAATTATAACCATTTGTAATGATTTATGTTTCATTAAAGCTTTTCTAATATGAATTGAAAAAAATATTTGAGATAAAGTGAAAGCCCTGCTAATTAAAATATTCAAGAAAACGATTATTAATTCTATATAACTGATTGTCTTTAAAGGTATTTTTTTTTAAATAAATGCTTAAAAACTTTTATCTCAAATGGTCTGCATACAAAAACACACATTCTAGTTATATACCCTTAATTATACACTGAAGTGACAAAAGTCATGGGATAGCAATATGCAAATTTTCAGATGGCAGTAGCATCGCGTAGAACAGGTATAAATGCGCAGTGCTTTCGCAGAGCTTTCATTTCTGTTCAAGTTATTCATGTGAAGAGGTTTTGACGTGATGATGACCGCACGACAAGAATTAACAGACTTTGAACGCGGAATGTTAGTTGGAGCTAGACGCATGGGTCATGCCATTTCGAAATCGTTAGGGGAATTCAACATTCCCAGATCCACTGTGTCAAGAGTGTGCCGAGAGTATGAAATTTCAGGCATAACATCCCACCATGGACAGCGCAGTGGTCGACCGCCTGCACTTAACGACCGAGACCGGCGACGTCTACAAAGAGTCGTAAATTCTAACAGACAAGCAACACTGCGTCAAATAACCGCAGAAATCAATCTGGAACGTACAAGGGACTTGTCTGTTAGAACTGTGCGGAGAAATTTGGCTATTCCAGCAGAAGACCGACTTGAGTGCCTTTACTGAAAGAACGACATCGCTGGCAGCGACTCTCGTGGGCACGTGAGCATATCGGTTGGTCCCTAGATGAATGGAAAACCGTGGCCTGGTCCGATGAGTCACGATTTCAGTTGGTAAGAGCTGATGGTAGGGTTCGAGTGTGGCGCAGACCCCACGAAGCCATGGACCCAAACTGTCAGCAAAGGCACTGTTCAAGCTGGTGGTGGCTCCGTAATGGTGTGGGCTGTTTTTTTTCATGGCATGGACTTGGTCCTCTGGTGAGACTGGACCGAACATTGACTGGAAATGCTTATGTTCAGCTACTTGGAGATCACTTTTGCAGCCATTCATGGACTTCATGTACCCAAACAACGAGGGGATTTTTATGGATGACAATGCGCCATGTCACCGGGCCACAACTGTTCGCGATTGGTTTGAAGAACATTCTGGACAATTCCAACGAATAATCTGGCCACCTAGATCACCCGACATGAATCCCATCGAGCATTTATGGGACATCGAGAGGTCTGTTCGTGCCCAAAATCCTGCACCATCAACGCTTTCACAATTATGGACGTCTATCGAGACAGAATGGCTCAATATTCCTGCAGAAGACTTCCAACGACTTGTTGAGTCCATGCCACGTCGAGTTGCTGCACTTCGCCGGGCGGAAGGAGGGCCGACACGATATTAAGAGGTATCCCATGACTTTTGTCACTTCAGTGTATATCCTATGAGCAGGTGGTTCTGATTAAATAAGTTTGATGGCATATGGGATCTAATTTATCAAGTGTTGACTTGTCGCAGTTACATACATTATTTGTTCAATTTTTGATTTAAGAATTTGGAAAGTTTTAAATGTGACTGCTTATTTGGTCCTTAAACAACTAGGTAAAATTTAGAAGATATACAATGCTTTTTTTAAGATTTAAAGCATGTGGTTTAAGAGCAAGTTTTGCGTCAAAAAAATAACGAAACGGACACGGTACAACGGACACAATAACGGACACTTCAGTGTATATTGTAATTTTTTACATATAAAAACCCAATTATTTCTTTTACCATGTTGAGCTGAATAGATACAATTTGTTATAATGAAAAATGATTTGTTTTATAAATACTTCTGGCATTAATAAACGAAATAATCGTTCAGAAATCCAATATATTTATTGTAATATAAATAAATTAGTATTCTACTTTACAATTAAAAATTATAATTGCCTAATTTTGAAAGTTTAATTTAAGGTGAATAAGATATTTCATAATTTTTGAAAAAATCTTTTTATTTTATTCTTTAAAGTCTTGATTCTTATTGATTTATGATCTACTAATAATCTAGGGGTGATTCATTATATAAATTTTATTCTTATTATTTTATTGATGCTTTCAGTTTTAATTAAAAAATAATCATCTTACATTAAATAAGAAAGATTTTCATGGTTATTGTTGAACATTGCTTCACTTTAAAATCCCCTCCTTCCCAAAAAATTAACTGCTTAATTAATTAGCGAAAGTTATGTTCCTACGTTTTTCGCTATGTTTGTTTTCCTTTATAATTTTTTTTTTTTTTTTTTTTTGGTATCTAAAAAAATAGTTTTATGTCTAAATATATGTAAGTGACATGATGAGTTATAGAATTTAAAATGATTTTTAAAGGACAATTCTATTTATTAAAATACAGACTTATCCAATACAAAACTATCCAAAAATACAAAAGAATGCAATTTATCAAAAGAATTCTAAAATATAAAATTATCCAAAATACAAAATTATCCAATTAAATATGTCTTTTGTTAACCACTTATGCAAAGATATCTTATATTTTGAAACTTTCAAAAATGTTATTTTCTAATTGTTAACGTAATCTAACAAAAATAATTTTGTAGCATGTTATATTTTTAAAATTCACTTGGAAAAATAAACACAATATACTAATATCAATATTTAAAATAAATTTATTAGATCAACACATAAGAAACATATAATAAAATAAATGGATAAAATTGACTTTTAATATACACTTTGTTACTTTTCGAGAAGCTTTTCTGCAGTTTAAAATTACTGAAGTACGTTTTACTTTTTTAAACTCAAAGATAAGCAAATTATAGACGCTTAAATGAGGATCATATGTGTTAGTTAATATGAGAATGGAATGTATTGTTAGTAAGACAAAATAAATATTTCAGAAATATTTCACGAGATAAATTTAGCTTGTTATTAAGGAATCATAATATTTACTATAAATTTATTAAGTAATCAACATTTCATGGTTTCTGCTCACTGCCCTGCTATTTAATGGCATACTACATAATGTTCTGCTCATAAACCTAGATAAATATTTCTCGCATTTATATTGCATATTACATTCAACACAAATGTACTATATTAATCATCATTGTAGCGTTTATTATAAATGATAATTTAAATATCTCTTAAAACTGTTAAATGTTGTAGAGGTTCCGAGTAAAATTCTGAATACATTTTAAAGCTAACTTCTGAATTCGTTCAAATAAATATTATGTAGCACACTTTTTGTATACATAATCTTTGTCCTGATATTTGTGACCAAAAAACATTTTTAGTACATTTGATTCAAATTCTTTTAGCAATAGAACACAAATTTAGTGGTAAAAATTTAGTGGTAAATTTTTTTAGAACACAAATTTAGTGGTAAAATAAAAATGATTAAATTATTTTCTAATTGAGTAAAAATTATTAAATTATAATATGATAACAAAAAATATGAATTTTATTTATATAATAAATGTTCATTTTTTAAAAAATTGATGGTGTGAGATTTTGGAACGAATACATTATCAACAAAAACATCACATCTATACCACAAAAATTTTGCATTACTTATTGAAATCTTACAAAAAATTCTTATTAATAATATTTGAATACTTTTATGTAATTGCGTATTAATTGATAAAATGCACTTCATAACCGAGTCGCTTTATGAAATGATATACACCATTTTTAAACAAACATTATAAGCTTCACCTTTCCGATATTATCTTTTATACAAAAGTCTTCGAGTTTCGGTAAATTATAATTTCTTATACATTCTCTTGTAAATTATAAAATTTATTAATTATTTAATAAAATTTATTAAATTATTTTTTATAAAAAATTCTCTTTGTTTGTAATAATGTTAACAAACATTTCAAACAAAAATTGAACAACTATACACATTTTACTGACAAGATTGAGATGAGTAATATTTGTTTTCAACATTTATATAATTAATGTATCCTACTAAAAAAACTTAAATAACAGGATATTTAAAATTTGAATAACATATATAGCTAAATATTTAAATAACACGAAGTTGAGAATATTTTTATTTTTATTATTATTATTTTTTTTTTTTTTTTTTCATTCTAACAAATCCATGGTTTGTAGAAAGATTGGATTTTTTTTCGTGAAAAAAATTTATTTTTATTGTTAAAATTTCCATTTTTTCCCATCTGTGCCCTTTCGTTATTTATTTACTTGTTCTAGAACGAGAAAAAAAAAAAAACACTGTATATTTATTACCAATCTGCATTCACAGTGCAATGTAAACACTGTAAATTATCCAGTCGGTGGGCCAAAAGGCACATTCCTAAAGAATCCTTGAGCGAAGAATAAATAATTTACACATTTATTTATCCGGCGGAAACGAATTGCAACTGCTCGGAGAAGGAGTGTTGTCGTAACAGCCGCCATTTCGCACCTTAGGGGAATGACCTTGTTGTCCATAAAGAGGGCCCGGGAGAGAAATAGGCAACATTCAGAGCAGATGTAATGGCTGTGCAGTCTTCGCTTTCTGGCTGTGTTACGAATCCCCCCTGTTGAAAGTTTCCTTTTCGGCGCAAAGTGCTGATGCCCGAGAAAACAAATAACAACAAGATTTGGGGAATCTGTAATCTGACTGAGTCCTGAATAAACACGACATAATGGAAGTGGCACAAGATAAAAGGAACTGTTTTGCCAACTCCTTACTACTTTTTCCCAGATAACATTCGGAAAGAATGGCGTATTTCCAAATTGCCTTTCTGCACGACAGCCAGAAAAAGAATAAAGAATGAATAACCCTTTTGTTTTATGCTCTGTTATTATTGGGGCTAACTTTTGATGAACTTTTGTTTATTTACTTCGTAAGTAACAATATTCATCTTTAAACAAAATAATCTTTAATAGTTGTGATAATATTTTTCTCCTTTTTATTGTTACTTCGTTGTATAACGGCCTACAAAAAGATTAATGTAGAATAACTTGAAGATTTAAATATATGTAAAATGACATAAACGTTATGATCTTATCTACTTTTAAGTAACAATATTCATCTTTAAACAAAATGTTATTTAATAGTTAAAATTTTTTTATTCTTTTTGCATAAAATTCGTCTACAAAAAGGATTAATATAGAATAACTTGAAGACGGAAATATTTGAAAAGGGACTTAAAGGCTATGAATCTTCCGATTTTTTTTATATAGTCTCGTTTTACTTTGAGATAGATTTCCAAATAAAACATACTATATCATAAACGTAATATACACGAATTACTCATAAAATTCTTATGACTTCTAAGTTACATACCTTAAACATTCATGATGAATATTTGACACTTAAATTTTTATCAATATTTATTAATTACTTACTATTTATCACAATTTATTAACATTGAACTCTCAATTGTGAACTGTACAAAAACTTAAAATGTCACGTTTAATGACGATCTAGCAGTTGAATAAGAAATATTTTTTTCTGTTTAGAGAGGATATATTTATATATTTTAACTTTATTTCAGGTTTACCTTTATTATTTATTTAATGTTTTTAAAAATCAAAATACTGACGTCTCAGAAAAGTTATTATAATCAAACGAAAAATATAGGATATGAAGCAAATTTCTTGAAAAGAAACGAAAGGATTAGTCCTGTATTTCGTCTGTACGACGAGCGCCGGCTATGTAAGTGTCCCATCACTGACCTAGACATCTTTTTAGCACGTCTTTGCTGGTCATTAGTACCAACTCAAAGTAAATCTTATTGATAAACCATGTCGAATAAGCTCGGTAAGTAACATTGTAAAAGCTCTTGTCGGTGTGCATTGGTGAGAATTGTCTGCGCAATAGGCAGCGTGAGATCAGATCAAATTTTCGTAGTCGCCTATCTATGGTCCTTGTGAACACTAATATTCCATTTGAATATTAGATCGTTGATAATGACGATTTAAATGTTGTTGCTGGCTTTCGCTATGTCATTTCTGTTCATTCACGGTGCCTTCGATTATGTATTTCGTCATACATCAACAATCATGAAATTCCGACATAACTCCGAATGCTGAGCGATTGTTTGTTTTAACCAGCCTACTTCTTTTTTCCCTCTCAATTTTATTAACTTTTATGTTTTCACAAATGATACATACTCACACACTCTTACTACGACTGAATCTATTAACAACTCACTGTTACAAAGAAAGTACATAAATGGAATCAAATTCGAATAGAAGTTATATTGCAGAATTGAGATATCCCCTTTTTACCCACACCATCTAACACACTCAGTTGTGATGTTCTGGTGTCCCAGCTATACTTTCACCATACGTCATTTGTTTACGTCTTCCAGTCGGTCAGTTTGAGGTTTACGGAGTTCCACATTTTTCCCTGTGAAACAACATAAAAAATGTTTACGTCTTTCATTTAATCATTTTTATATTGTTTCACAGGATAATAAATATTAAATTTTTTTTACAATCAAATAACTCTATTTTGGTACTTAAATTTTATTTTATAATCATGTTTAAATATTTGTATGAAATACTTTGCACAGATCATTTCTCAACAAAAATATCGCTTACAGCCAATTTTTCTCGATAACTGCAAATAAAGATTAACATTAATTTTCTTGGTTTCTGAATTTTAATTATACTATCTTAATTATTATTTATCTTTAAAAACCTTTTAACATATGGTATCTTATTGAGCCGGGTAACACCAATTCATACCTGCTAGATTGTTTTAAACATATTACTAAAAATTTTAAAAAAAATTAAATAATATATTTATTAAATAAATTACTTATTATAAGAACTGGAATATGGAACATATTCCATCCATATATGAAGGATTTCAATTTTTTTTTTCATTTGCCGAACTATAATTCATGAATTTAATACATAAAATCTACTGTATTTAGTTTGTCTAGAGTAGTGATGTGCAGAACACGGCCCGTGGGTTTAACGAGGCCCACGTATGCTTTTATTGCGGCATGCCTCATCAAACATGAATTTTACTACGAAAAACATGTATTTTTGGTTTTGAAATATTTTGAAATTTTGGTGAAAAAATCAATTATGAAAAATATACTTTATTTAAATACACATTAATATATATTAATTTATGTATTTTATATTTATATGTTTTATTTATGTTAATGTATTAATATATATTAATACATATTAATTTTCAATCAACCAATAAATTGAATATTTTCAGTTTTCTGAAAATATTTAATAACTAGCAATAAGTTTGTAACATTATAAAATTTAATATTTCTAATTGTATTAATTAAGAAATTTATTTACTTATATTTAAAAATGTAAGTGTATTTAACCTTAGTTAATTTCTTCAAAACAAAACGAAAGTAAAATTCTTAATAAATAGTTCAAAAAAAAAAAAAACAACGAGTTAATTCATGCGTTTATGAAATCAAATAAAAAACTTTCATTGTTTGCATATTAAATATTAAGTAATTTAAAAAAAATAATAAGTAATAAATCTGGAAGAAAAAAAGTATAGAAATTAAATAATCAATACATTTTTTTTCCTAGTATCAAAGTCAAATACTTTTAAGTATGTATAAACATCAAATTAAGAAAAAAGCAAACAGAATACTTTGAATAACTCTCGTTTTTAATATTATTAAATATAAAATTATCAGGTTGAAAACTTTTTGCATTTCTTAAAAAGAACATTCTTATCATTATTATAAAAAATGTTTTAAGTCTTCTACAAATATTTGAACTTATTTAGATAATAGCTTTCGATTTAATTTAAAAATTTTAAGCTACATTCTTTTTGTTAATTATTCATTCATAACTTTAGCTTTTAAAGAGTAGTGTGGAGATAATACAAAAATAAATTTATTTATGTAAGGGAGTTTTTATATTTAGTTAATTGAAGTCTTTGTTTTATTAGAAATATATTACTAATAGGGAAAATGCATTAATTACATCATGTTTTTCTGCTTCTACAATGCTAATGAAAGAGAATATGAATATAAATATTTATTCAATAATCGGTAAATTTATAATTTTCAGATTGAATTCATAAAAATTAAGTATCATCATGATTTACTTAAGCAAGCATGATAAAATAAAGATCAAATTGTTATATGGATATTTTGTTTAAAAAGCAATATATTTTAATCAATTCAACATCTACTCAAATATATTTAAGATATTTCATTTGACTTTTACTTTATTTTAAATATGTATAATTTTATGTTTTTGAAACTGGAAAAAGTAGTATTTAATAAATATAAATAATGAAGGTATTCGAGTTAAAAACATAAATAAAACCCATAAAATTGCTCATTAATATGACTTTGAATATTTTGAGGGAAATATTTACCATTAGAATGATTTTTTTTTGCGATTCATAATAAATCAATCACTTCAGCATATTTTTTTAATATATCAGAAAACATTAATTTGAATTAAGTATATAAATTTTGAATTCAAAATAACTTTTTCAAATGCATAAAATATGTACACAAAAATAAAAATATATATATCTTCCGTTCCGAAAAGAAATTATTTTGGAATTTTTAATAAAAAACATATATAGAATCTAATTTTTTTCAATGATAATGTAAATAAAAATATTTATTCTTGGACTTTTTAGAGGTTTATAGATTTGGTCAATAGCTAAACGATATCAGAGATCAGAAACAAGAAAATAGTATTAAATTCTGTAAATAAGGCATAAAACATTTACATTCATATGTAAGCTTCTGATATTTTTGTACTTTTAATCAAACAATTCTAAAAAAAAAGAAATTTTAGTTTTTATTAATTATCTCAGTAGTCTGAAAATTTGCATTGACTACATTCACATAACTAAGGTTTTACAAAACTTATATTCATCTGAAAAACATCAAAAAATGTTAAAATTTTATATTCATATTTTTAATCCTGTTAGGAAAATAAGAATAGTAGAAATTGAAAAATTCCAGTTTAGAGAGAATTTTTTCTATAAATTAAAGAACGCAAAAAAATACTTTAAATATTCAGGACTCGTGAGCAGAATTTTGGAATTCTATTCAATAATTTGTCCATTCTATTTAATTCTATTTTACTTCTGTTGAAGATATTGACTTTACCTCTGTATCTTTCACAACCATTTAATCATTATATTTTTAAATATTTTATACTAAAAAAAAATTCTTTTGGAAGAGGCGATGAATTAAAATAAGCGTATGTTGTCTTCAAGTGTACAAGTGTGTGTGCATTAAGGTAAAGTACAAGCATTCATGCATTAAAGTAAACTAATCACAGTCATAAGCAAGAATAATTTTTCAATTCCTACTATTAGTTCACACTCTCCCTGTATATATCTGGTTCAAATTTTCAATCCTTAATAAAATACTTTTTATTCATCCACTCAAGTTCAAATACATTTTTTGAAACTTGTAGTGGATGACACTTGATGTTATACAGTTTTTCAAATATTAATTTATTAATTAAATTTCATTAATTAGTTTTTTTTTTTTTTAGGTTTAAATTGCATGTATCTACCAATAGATGGCACCACATATAAGAGGAAAATTTCAACTTTATAAATAAATTACACTTTTCTGCAATATATGAAAAAGTAAGAATTGACTTTAATTTTTTTTTTTTTTTTTTTATATTACTTGTTATAAAAAGATGTTACATATTATTAAAATTAACGTTACTACCAATTCTTTACACTCATGCATAAAGTTCTTAAATTAAATAAATATAAGAAACAAATATGTTTTCCTCGAAAACCAACAAGCAACTTTAATTTTTTGAAACAAAATTAAATTAGTTGAATACCAATTCACGAACCAATGGTCAATATCAATTATTCAAACACAATCTAACATTCTAGAGTACTGTCATATTGAAAACATTATATCTCAGGAATATCAATACGCGGTTTTATAATTAAATTTTCATTGAGGAAGTTTTATTACAAGGTTTTTATATTTTATATGCAGTTTATTGAGTTTTATATTTAAGTTTTAGTTTTTAGATCTGGATGATTATTTGAAGTTCTTACTGAAAGATTTATTTAGTTTTTATCAGTAGATTTATTAAGTTGCCCTCAACAAAATAAATTTGTATATTGGAAGTTTGTTTAATACATAAATATTGGTTTTACCAATTAGAGTTGTATCCCATCATATAGGAAAAAAAGTGCATAAAATTATGCTTTGAAATGTATTATATATAAAAGATGAAAGGTAAAATCTTATGCCACAATTCAATTCCTCAAAAATATGTTCTTTCATTAAAATACGATGTTAAATATTGAAAAGTTGATAATACAGAAGTGAAACATAAGCAATCTTTCTTTACAATATCTTTTTTCCATATATTCTAGATTAAGAAAAAAAATATTGTACTTAAAAATATTATGACATAAATTATTCAACGTGCAAACTGTGTTTCAAGTTATTCAATATATTATGCAGCAAATTATTCAAAATATAAATTATGTTGCAAACTATTTTCTACAAATGTTTTTGAATATTCCTACTATTTTTCGTCATTCAATAATGCAGGAGAAAACTTTCAACAACTACAAAGAAAAGGAAAATGAAGTTTAATTTCAGATTACATTGAATGAATTATATTTTATATTTATAAGGGAATCTTTTCTATAATTCACGAATAAAGGAGATCTTTTTCTAATAAGGCAAAAACTCCCAAATTTGTCTCATAAATATTAGTTCTCATAAGTATTGTATTGTATAAGTGTTATACAATTTTATTTAAGGGTCATTTTTGAAAAACATATATTGTTTTGATAACATTAATTTATTTGGCTACAAAAAGCTGTGGCTCTCAAACTTTTTAAAGTTGGAGGGCATTTAAGATTGACCAAATTGTATTCTTACTGTATACAAATTTCTGAGTAATATGATATAATAATCAAGTGAAATATTACAAAAAAAAACAATCAAAAAATAAATTGAATTAAAAACATACCTTAAGTTCATTCTTAGAAGAAACACGAGCCCTACTTGTCCTAAGGAATTCTTTACTTGGGCATATATTTGAAAAGGTGAATTCTTATTTCTCTTGTTAATACATATCTAACGTCTCGTTTCACTGGTTATTGTGTTGAAGGTAGGAAATCCAAATTCACCTAAATATAATGTTGAAAATTGTAGTAAAAAATTTTCAATATCTTTATAGATATTGAGATATATTCTTTTTTGGCACACATTATTTTATAGAAATATAAAAAAAAGGTTTCAAGAGATAATAATTTATGTTTCAGTAGATATAGCTGTCAGTTCCTCTTCTATTAGTATTAAACCACTTCTGTTAGTTAAAAATGATTTGAAGTTTCTATGGTTTCTAATCAATCGAATTGTTCATTGTTAAGTGACGGAAAATAAGGACTTCATTTTTCTACTAAAATTGTTAAATATTTAAATTTATGGGAAGTGTTTCATTTATGAAACTATTTCTTATGACTGGAAATGCATCCAAATTGCATTCCACAACTTTTCTTTTCCAGTTTGTAGTTTTCTCAGAAATGTTTTCCTTTTGTCAGTGGATATGAACATATTTTCTGTTTCCATTTGCATTCTAATACTCAAAATATTAAGCTTCTGCAATATATCTGCCAGATACTGTAACTGCCAATCCAAAATTCGCGCAAAAATGTAATTGTTTCTTCTCTTTAAAAAACGCAATAAGTTCTTGTCTGGTCTCCCATACCCTTAATACCTTAGCTTTCCCCCTTAATCACCTCATCCTCAATACGTGTGGAATATGTAGGCGTCTGTGTTATGAATCCATATCGATACAAAACTTTTAGAATAAGCACAGTTTAACTGATCTTGTTTTAATAAAGTTTAACATCTGAAGCAAACTAAAACTTCCCTTAATTTCTCTCCCTAATTCTCTTGCCATCAAAACCTTGCTATGAAGAAAACGATTAGTTTCTACAACAATCTCATTTTATTTTTTTTAGAAAAGATAAGAGACCATTAATAAAGCCTACAATGGTCTCCATCTGCATAAATGCATACACACGACTTCCATGTTAACTGCCATTTATCAAGATATTTATTCAAAAGTTGAAACATAAAAGTACGTAAAAACGTTTTGTAAACACACTTAAATCTTTGCAAAAAGGAAACTGATTTACTATGCGATCTTTTCTTCATAAATAAAACAGACGAATTTTAAGAGTTACATGTTGATAATATCTGTTGACTGCGTACAATGAAAATGCGGCGTGCTATGCGAGTTTATTGTTTCATAAATTTTTCTCGATATCAAAAGGCATTTCTATAATTCGCGTGTAAACTTTATTGTTGAAAAGAAGAATATTTATTATTTTCATTGTTGCTTCATTCCTAGCATTGTCATGGTTATTTTCTGCATCCATGCAAAATAAGTGATTCCCCTAAACTAGGAACTTTTATATTTTTGCTCTCAATTGTGAGAATTGTTAATAAATGATTTGAGCTTTTATCAGAAGCAATCATTATACAAGAATTTGTCACTCTTGTTGGCTGTTCAATAAATATTTTGAAAATACTTACAAATATATCTTATGAATTAGAATATATTGTCTTAAAATATTTACTGAATTTCGCAGGAAATGATTTATTTGCAAATCTATATCCATATACTAAACATAGCAGCAAGGATGATCCTCAGTTCCAGTGCAAGTGAAACCAAGGTTTAAATAATTTTCAATATATTTGGAAGTAGGCCACGATTTTGATTTCTTACTTGCCTCTAAGTTTTGTTCACTTTCAGAATCTGATTCTTCAACACTCTTCTTTTCGAGATATCTATACATTCTATTTGGATGTACTTATCAAAAAAAAAGTAATATATAAAAACAAAAAAAAAAAAATTATGTCAATTCCTTCTTTTTTTACTATATTGCAGAAAGTCCTTTATATATAATTTTCATTCATTTTTTAAGTTTATGTGGCGACATCTATCGGTAGATATATGCAACTAAAATCTAAAAAACTAAAATTGATTAATTAAATTTAATTACTGAATTAATATTTGAAAAAACTGTATTAACATCAAGTGTCACCCACTACAAGTTCAAAAAAAAAATGTATCTGAACAAAAAGTATTTTATTAACGATTGGAAATTTTAACAAGATATATATAGGGAGAGTGTGAGCTAATAGAAGGAATTGAATGAGCAAAAGGTATAGAGCATCCATTTCTGACACTTTAAAAGGAAATAATATGCACGACAAGAATACCATATCTGTTACCAGCGTCCCACAGCTATATATTCAGATAGTCAATTCTACAGACTACTACTTAAAGAGAGGGTCTCTTGCCAGCAATGACATTTTTTTGACATTGAAAATAGTATAGGCAGTAGCTCTCCTAGTATCCAAACATAGAAATTAAGCTTTTAGTTTTTCGGAAATTTTATATGGCATATTAAAAGCTGTTTGGCGATTTTTATGTGAAACAAGAAAAAAAAAATCAAGAAAAGTTAGTTGTTTGTAATAAAGACTGTCTTTGAACGAGGGAACAAGAAAAATATTAACTATATTTCTATTACTGGATACAAATTTCTCCGGAATACCAAAGGACGTACCCAGAAATCTTCTAGGGTGCACCCTTTGAGAACTACTGGCATGAAGTAATTTACTAATGTTTATTGGAAAAATATGTAATTTTGTAGAAAGCCAATAAATTCAGAAAGTCTTACAACGAAATGAAAAAGTTGAAATTGAATTCTTGGGACATTGTAAGAACAACTATTGTAGATCTCATCTCTGTAATAAAACACGTAAAACAAATAGCATACGTGCAACCAATTCAACTACTATATTTTTCAACATTTCAAGAGAAGTTCCAATTTAAGACACTCTGATAACATTAAACTTGATAAATCTGTAATTGAACTTTTAAAGAGAACCAACTACATCAATATTGAAACTTATTTTTAAATTTTATCAAACAAGAAAATGATTTTCTTAACTTATGAAAGATAAAAAAATTTATGGAGCCATTATAAGTAGAAAATAAAGGATGACTTTCATAGTTTTTTTCTTAGAAAACTTTGCGTTATATTTGCATGCCTTATGAGGAAAACCTGAAATTTCAAATAGAATAATCATTTTTGAAAAACATTTTCATATTCTTTTTTAATTCTATACACTATCGTGTCAGTACATTTATAAAAAAGCATAATTCTCTTCCTTTGCCACCAACTGAAATTAAACATTGCTTGACATATTCTTTTCAGTACATTACCATAAATACTTTATATCAAAATATAAGCAATTATAAATGTTTTTATTATTTTTCGCAGAAAACTGTACTTCCCAGATTTATAATATCTTTAATCCTGAAAATTCTCAAACTTTAAAAAATCATTTACGTAAATATGACGTATATACTATATTTAAAAAGGAGTTACTTAACTTATGTATTGAATATTCTACACTTTTAGTTTAAAGTTTGAAATTTCAATTAGAATAAATGTTTTTTTCAAGACTCTTTTCATATTCTCTTTTATTGCTAATCACTATCTTGCCAATAATTTTATAAAAGTATAAAAAACACTTCCTAGGCCAAAACTGGAACCAGCCCCGGCTGGAGGACATGCTATTCAGTACATTATCATAAATACTTTATATAAAAATACAAGCAGCTCAAAAGTTTATTATCAAATTTTTTCTCACAAACTGTGCTTGTCAGATTCATAATATCTTTAATCCCTGAAAGTTCTCTGAAACTTTTAAACAATCATTTACATGCATATGATGCATATATTTAAAAATGAGTTACTTAACCTATATTGAATATTCTACACTTCTAGTTTAAATGTGTGAAATTTCAATTTAAGAAATAGTCATTTTTTCCAAGATTCTTTTTCATTCTATTTCATTGTTAATCACTATCATGTCAATACTTTAATAAAAACAAAACTCAGCCACGAACACAAACTAGAATCAAACACGGCTTGACATGTTTTGTTCAGTACATTACCATAGATACTTCATATAAAAATATAAAGCAAGTTTAAAGTCTATTATGAAATTTTTCTCACAAACTGTACTAGGCAGATTCATACTTTATTTAGTTCTGAGAATTTTCTGAAACTTTAAACAATCCTTCACGTGAATATGTTACGTTATAACCTAATATTGAATCTTTACACTTCCAGTTTAAATGTTTGGAAATATATCATTTAACTGAAATCCAGAAATACCTTGTTTATTCAATAATTATGAATTTACAAACGAACGCTGTCTTTCAATCTTTATTTGTTTAAACTTTCAAACAAAAGCTGAGCTTTTCAAACAAACAGAAAGACTGTTAATTGAACACGTCTTCTGCAATAACAGACAGGATTATTTGAGACACAGAACTCTTTCCGATACGTAAGGATTGAAAAGGGATTTACAACAAGCGAATTATGATTATTGAAACAGGGAATTTGCGTTCCTTTTCAGTTTTCAGTTAATTATGATGGAAAGATGATAATGATTGTCGCTGGCTGAAACTCACGAGTCTAATTCAAAAATGGCTGAAGCAAGTGGCTGGCTTACTAATTTTCTACTCTATTTATAAAAATCAGAAAATACCACTTCGATGTTTTGGCTTTTTTTTTTTTTCCCATTCAAAAATATGTTTAACAAATGAGTTGTTTGCTCAGCCTAAATGTAATGTTTGAATGAAAGAGTGTGAGGAAATGATTTCATTTAAGTTTTAGTATTGCTAGTATCACTTTTAATATCTAATACTATACGTTTAATGTAGAAATGCTTCGGGAATTTTGTGAGGTTTTTATTAGACTTTTTGTAATAGAAGCAGAAGATAATAATAAATTAAAATTAATTTAAAACACACTATTTTTACTTCAGTATGAAAAGATGCTGAAATGTTTCTCGTCAGATTGTAATTTATTCTTGTATAAGAGCACATCTTGAGACGATATGTAATCACTTTGAAATTACTGAAATTGCGTAATTATTTACATCTTAACGTAATTTTATCGGGTAAAAATACTAAATACATGTTTTTCTACTATTTATCAAAACAGAATCAAAC
Organism: Caerostris extrusa; assembly: GCA_021605095.1. Classification (NCBI taxonomy): domain Eukaryota; kingdom Metazoa; phylum Arthropoda; class Arachnida; order Araneae; family Araneidae; genus Caerostris; species Caerostris extrusa. The sequence goes on along the minus strand of BPLR01012771.1, from coordinate 25,051 downwards.
ATTCAATTCATTCATTTGCTGTCCATTCAGTGATCAGAGAGTAAAAACATTCACATGTTCAGATTTTTATCTGTGTGTTGCCATAAACATTTTCAAGGGATAAATATTTTTATCTACTACGTAGAAGTTATTAACAGTACATTTTCTCTCTTCAGAAAACCTTCCAGAATAAATAAAAGTCTTTTTAAATATAAAAATAAAAGCTAAAAAAAAATCAAAATAGTTTTTGATATTTATAGTTTTTAAATAAACATATTAATTATTGTTGGTATTTGAATGCATTATTTTTCCAATTATTATACGAAATTTTAACATTATTACGAAATTTTACTATACAATTTAATATAGAAAAATAAAATTCATATTTTTTTAAAAAACTTTTTCAGCATACTATAATAGCAACATTAAGTGAAATGTATTTATTTAATCACTTAAATTGTTGAAAATATATGGGAAAATTTATACTACTTAATTAGAAACAAAATTTCGCTATATCTTTATATCTCATTTAGTGATCATTTTTTGCAATTAGAAATAAAATTGCCAAAAATTATAATATATATATTCCAAAACACTCCATAGAAGGGCCAATTACTCTTCCACATCTTTATTTTTATAAAATTAAAAAAAAAAATCCTTTGAAATAGATTGACCCGATTTCTCTTTTAGCATTCTACTTTGTCCAAAAGATCTCTTTTTTTAATAACTGAAAAAAAAAAAATTGAAAATGAATAAAATGGAACTAATTTATTTCACTCTGTTTATTTAATCATAGATCACATTTTTGCTGCAATGCGCTTTTCCCAACAAGTTCAAAATATTCCTTTTGTTGCAACTTCCATCAATAAACAAATGCAGAAGTAAAGAAAATCAGTAATGCGAGAAAGTGTTAATAGAGAACTGTGATTCATTTTGCTCGGTAATGGCTGTTCCTATCTTCTCTTCCTATTTAACATCGCGTTTATCAACGAAAGGATTGTAATATTAGAGGCGAAGTTTGGCAGTAGTTAGGGTAACAAGAATTGGCGTTTTTCTCGCCAAAGTTCAGGGTTTAATTTTTTTAAAAAATTGCACTTTTATGTACAAAGACAGGGCCGGATTTAGACGAAAAGAGGCCCTAGGCTATTCCATTTATGAGGCCCTTTCGCATCCCATTTTAAGTTTGTAAGTACATGAGAGATAATAAAATACATCATTACTGTGATGTCAAATAAATATTTTTAAAAAGACATGTTGTGTCAGGTACTTTAATCTCTATAAAAAATGTGGTTAATAAATAAAAAAAATGTCCGAGAACACTTATTTGGACAAAAAAATCACAAAATTTTTTTTTTGTGTCCCCCAAAAAATTTCAATAGTCTATAAAGCACTTCACTAAAGTATTGAACCTACTGTGAACTCAAAGGCCAGAATCAAATGATCATGTACACAATCTAAAATAAGAATATTTTCTAACTAACATTAACATTTCATTTCATATTATCAGTAATACGAATATAACTGAACGTCGGGATATCAATAAGTCTGTTCCAATCTACACCAATTTTGCACTTTTATTTATGCAAGAACAAAATGAGGTTAGTAGCATAAAAACTTCAATGATTTGCCATAGCAATCAGTGAACGTATGAACTATATTTTGGTGCAATGTAGTATATACAAGAACAGGCCAGAGGCCAAACCAATACAATCTTTTATTTTACGTTTATTAGTCCTTTATGTGTAGAATTTCTCCTTATTTTCGATTCAGTGTTTTACTATTTTCTTTTGAATAATATGATTCTGATAGGAGGCTTCGTGTAGACCCTCTGCATGATCTCCCAGGGCCCTGGCTGAAGCCTATAGGAAAATCCGGCCCTGCACAAAGAAAACCTTACTAATCTAAATTTCAGGGAGAGTAAAGCATAGATGGGCCATAGGTTCAGGACAACCCTATTGCGATAAAATAAAAAATGGTGACTGAATATTAACTATTAATATTATATTTGAACAGTTATGTTTGAAGAAGACTCTTTACTATAAGTAGCATAACGTGTTAAGGTCAGATTCAGCTAAAATAAACGCATGAAATATTTATTACTCCTTAAATAAAATTATTGTATTAATCTCCTATCATTTGCAGTCATTAAGAAGTTATTATATTTTGTTGGCAGTTATTCTTACAACCTATAGTAGATAATTACATAAAATTTTAAAATAAACTTCAGACAATATTTTTACAAGAGGAAAAAGCAATGTTAGTTAATGTAAACCAGTTAAGAAGCAATAGCAGTTAATGAAAAAGCAATAAACACATTTATAGTAAAGAGACTTCATTCAAACAAAAGTATCACAATGTGTTAGAATTTCAAGATCAAGAATTTAATAAAAACACGTGAAATATTCATTTATTCATGGAAATAAAATTGTTTTAATCTTCTATCAGTTGCAATTATTATCACTCACGCATGAGTATATTTTACATTGTTTGGAATTGTCCTGGTGATTTTTTAGAATCATATCTGAATTTTAAGAGGTTGACTTTAAAGTTACAAGAAAAATTTGTAAGTATAAAGCTTTAATATTAAAGTATGATATAATATTTAAAATATGTTAGACAATACAGAAAAATTTTTGTTTTTGTTTATTTTTTTAAAAATATTTTAAATAAACAAGTAGTAATGAAAAATAGAAGGGGATAATTACCTAAAATTTGTAAAAAAGATGTAAATTTATTGAATTGAATCTTTAAATTTTCAGTCAAATGGAATTATATTATCTATGCTATTTAGTTGCACAAAGCACAAACATATTTTTAAAATTCGTTAAAAAGGAAGGACCAAGAAATACAAGAACTATTTTCTGTCTGTTAATAAAACAATAACAAATGCACAGTATGATAATGTCATATATGATTATCATATCCATCCATCAACACACGCGCAAAAATCTAATATATTAACTGTATCCAATATAAAATAAAAATAATTTACTAAATATACCATTCACACAAACACATATATTCACCAATACATGCGTGCGTATGCGTGTCTTACACACACACATATATATATAATAGTAAACAATTTTATAATTTAAGTGGTATCATTGTTTAAGCAGCATATATTAGATAGTTACATAAAATTTTAAAAAATAAACTGAAGAAAATTTTTATTAGTTTGTCTTGTTGCTCTACGGTCATCTTGTGCACACTAGGGCTAGACAGACCAGGATCCACAGTTTAAAGTGGATTCCGAACCACTACAGAACATCCCTGGCATTTCCGTGACTCGAACGCGAAACCTGTGGTTCCGAGCGCCAGAGCGCTAGCCTCTCGGCCATCAGGACCCTAAAATTTTATTACTGGAAAAGCATTATTGCTCATTTATATTCTGAAATACATTATAATGAAAAAATAATTTTGAAAGAGAAATCCATATTATCAAATACATTTTAATAAATATCAAATCTTAGTATAATGATATAAGTAAATATGAAAATTTATGTTTATCGTTTATATAAATTCACAGTTTTCAATTTGGAGTTCTGAAAATTTCACAAGTATATAGGCTACAGCCAAAATAAGGCAGTATGCTATTTTAAAACTTTTACAGGATATCTCCTTTTTCCCTGATTTCCGGCCTTAATTTTCTTCCTTATTAATTAATTAAGAAACCTTATTTTTACCAACAGATAGTGCCACTTAAGTTATATAAAAAAAAAGGAAGAACATTTTCTGAATTAGTTTTTAATAACTTTTTCTAAACTATTATATTCTTCAAAAAAATGCTAGCAGATTGAAAGCAAAATAAGATCTTAAATTTTTTTAGATATTTTTCTGAATAAAATTTACAAAACTAAAAATGTTTTTATTTTCTGTAACCGGATAACACTTGGTCATATCAGTTGGTATGTATGTAAATTTGAAATCTGGGTTTTTTTTTTCCGTTTTCTTCTATACAACCCATAGTTTTTCAACCCTCGGATTTTCAAATTTGGCACATAGACCTACATAAGACCATAGACTACACCTCGAAAATTTCCCCTCTGTCTTCTGATTCCAACCTCTCAATTCTCCCAGTTTAATGGAGTTCGGATGAGGAGGAAGCATGCCCATGAATAGGATAATGTATAGGGGATGCATATCATTTCTTTGGAGATGAATCCAGAAAAATACCAACGATTAAGCTAGTTACATATAATTTCAAATTGAATTCACAATAACAATTGAAATAATTTATTGTCTATGTTGGTGCATATTCTCTTGGTTTTTCATCCTCCTTGTAAATAATAAAAAAAATAATTTTGGTCATAAAATGGTAAAGCATTGAAGAAATAATTGTGGTAATAAATATATTTAACAATTATTTTTCGCATTAATATATTAAGAGGAGTAGATTTATTTTTTTATCCATGGGCATCTATTAATTTACTGAATTATACGAGTAGTTATACAAACAATTGCTGATTATGAAAATCTATAAATCAATTCCTCCTAAGAACTAAATTCTGCCTTTATTTTAATCACTCAAACTAAAGGAAACTTATGATTAATTTTTTTAAAAGTTTGTGGTTATGACCTAATTTTAATAATTTAAGTAAATGTGAAATATGCGTGCAGGCAATACTTTACTGAGTTTGCCAACAGCCTACTTTATAATGCAATTTTTCAAATTTAATTGGTTCCAAATCATCAGTGATTCAAATTAAAAATAAACTTTCTACTGTCTTCATGGAATACAGTTCAGCAAATAATGCTCTAGTTACTCATTGTTCATAAATTTTTTATGAGCATAAATGCATAAAAAAATAATATGCTGCAATATGTGTAAACTTAAATCGTTCCAATCTTCATGCAAATTAAAAATAAGCTTTTCAGCTGATGAGGTATAGTTTAACAAATGATGTCCTATTTACTCATAAGTTTTTTATGAGCATCATAATTAAAATGTGAAATATGAGTGCAGACAATATTCTGATAGTTTGCCAACTTTTTCAATGAATTTTCAAACTTAAATCGTTGCAAATCACCAATGATTCAATTAAATATAAACTTTTCAGTTGCCCTGATGGATACAAATAGTGTCCTAGTTACTCATTGTTTATAATTTTTTATAAGCATCATTATTAATAAATGGGAAAATTCGTGCGCATACATTATTTTGCTGCCAACTGTCTATTTCGATATGACATTTTTTAAACTTAAATCGTTCAATTCGCCAATGGTTCAAAATAAAAAATAAGCTTTTCAGCTGTCCTGATGAGATACAGTTCAGCAAATTATGCTCTATTTACTCATTGTTAATAAGTTTTTATAAGCATCATTCCCTGAAGGACTTGTTAAAATAAAACTTGTTATGAGTCTTGAAAAAAAATGTATGCAATCCTAATGCACCAATCCTGTCTCTAAATGTAAATATTTTTCTAAATTTTATTATATGTTTCAATAATTATTTGTTTACAAGGTTTAAATTTTTTACTTAATATTTATTTATTTCTGTTATATTTATCATAGGTATTTATTTTTCAATTGGAAACGTTACTTCAAATATTTTTGGCTGTTTATAACTTAGAAGAAGGGATTTGAAGGCACGTAATCGTATAAATTTCTTTTTCATAAAAAAAAACTTTTTAATTTTTGTACATTTTTAAAACGTACAAACTTATAATAGCATCATAAAGGATAAATATTAACGAAAAAAAAAATATATGTTTCGCTATGCTCGAATTAGTTTTCAAATTTGTTTAACCAAATATATATTTTTTATGTGTAAATAATCTTAAAAGAAGTTAATTGAAATTTGAAAGTATGTTAGTTTTCCATGAAATAACAGTCGTGGGATTTCAACACCAACAAAAAAAATCTCATGAATATTTACGTACTCCACATTTTTTATTCATAAAGAGAACAGAAAATAAAAATGTATTCCTCTATCATTTTATTTTTAAAACTGTAACCGACATTGATGTTACATCTAAAGAGCACTTCGGCCTACCTTTTACGATAAATTCTTTCGGTAAAAAGCGAAAATTGTCTCTGAAATGTTTACCAGCTCAATAAATGGGATTCGACTTGCACCAACAAAGCGTTTTATTTTAGCACACCCAAGAGTATTTTTCCTGACACAAACAAATCTTCTCTTTTTGCCATCGTCAAAGTCGGTTATTAAAAGATCCCAAAGGTGATACAAATTACTATAATGCTTTTTGTAAAACTTGCTCCAAAAATATTAACAAAAAACAAAAATTAAAAAAAAAAAAAAAAAGCGAACCGAGATTCCATTCCGTAAATGGAAGCAGAAAAAGCTAATTAAATTTTGCTCTTTATGCCGAAGTTAATGCTCCAGCATTGATGCTTAATTTACAAACATTAGAAGCACCAGAGCGTTGAAAAATCTTTTAAATGGTTCGAAGAAGGTTGCTGCACGTTTTCATGAACTTCAACTGGCATTTTTATCTGCTACCAGGCACCATTGCCTTCGCTGTAAACTTAATGAAGCAGTTCGAAAAGATTATTTTACCGCCAATAGTTTTTCGCTAATTTAGTTTTACAAATATTTATACAAATTCTTAACAGTTTGGGCATAGTTTTAGATAGTTATTATTTTTATAGAAGTTCGGTAAAGTGGATTTTGATGGTAAAAAATTTATCTAAAGATTTTTTTTGCTTTATTTGCTAGTTATTAAATAATTTTAAATAATTAATAATTAATTATAATTAAACCTTAAGTTATAATTAAACTAAAAATTATATCTAAAACCGTTCCATGATCATGCATATATAAATAAAAACATTTATTCAACATTTATATATTAACAGGGGCGTAGTTCATTATTTAATAAGTTCATTAAAATTGGATTTTTATGTGAAAAATTTTATTAAAAAGGGTTTTTGCTTTATATGCTAATTTCATAAATTAAAAAATTAAAAGTATATTAATTAATTATAATTAAACTTTAAAATACTATTAAATTTAAAACTGTTCCATGATCACACGTATATAAATAAAACATACATATAATATTCTTTCCCATGATACAAATTCATAAAAAACCTAATGAGATCATCTTAAACTATAAGAATAAATTTTTAATTAGAGAATTATAAAATAGATAATTATGTTATAGATAATCATATCTAAAACCTTTTGGAACAGCTATTCAAATACAAAATTTAAATGTTTTAAAAAGTGTTTGAAAATGATGGTTTTAAATATTTTTTATAGTGTGTTTTCCAATAAAAGATTACCAAAAGAAAGTCAGAGAGCTGAAACATTTCAGTTTCTAACTTATCATGATGCGAATTTCCTTCTCAGATGAAATTATCATTTAATTTGATTTATTATTTAATTAAATTACCAAATACCGTCGTTAAGATGACTTTTTAATTTTTTGTTCATCTCAAAACTTAAAGTATTTTTTTTCCTTTAATAATTTACGAATGAGGAAAAATATAGTTATGTTTGTGAAATAACGGTATAGTGCATGATATAATACTGTTATTCGCAGTGCTAGTAGTGACAAATAAAAAATCGAATACGAGGAGAATCAAAAACATCGAAAAAAATTGAATACAGAGCAAAATTTCATCTAAAAATTGCAGAATGTTAATTAGTATAAAACGGTATTCAGCCCCTTCAGTTGATGTAAACTGTAACCTTAATACACTAAAAAATCAGAATTATTGTCATTGTTTGAAGAAAGCTATCATAAGTAAAAGCCAATACAGAGAAATGTATTCTGCATAAAGATACAATTTTGGCAACATTACGTTCTTATATTGATAAACTGTGCTGATATCAGATAAAAATAAAGCAAAATCAAATAAAAGGTCGATTGACACGTAAAGTAATCGCCGAGTGATTAGCACTATGGCACTCAGTGCCACAAGTTTCGTGTTCTAATCCCTGCAGTACCGCGGATGTTTGGCATGTATTCAGAATCCACTTTAAAAGTTGGTCAGTCTAATATGACTGTAGAGAGTTGGCCGTAGGGCTGACAACTATATCCCATAAAAAGAAAACAACTCCTGCCTCAAAATCTGCCTGTTGGCAGACGACTTGGCCCACCGTGGGGCTGTTGCACCAATGAATTTTTAAATAAACTTGACATGTGTTTATTTAAAAAATTTGTCCGTTATTGTTTTAGATATACATTTTATATGGGAAAATATCTCTGGTTATTTATGCAAAAAAAAACGCACGTCTGTATAATTCAAAAGTTGATACAAACTGTCGTGCATCGATTTCGCCAACGGTGGAAATGGATCCATCGGATTCGTTTTAATCATTGTAGTATTATGCTATTCTACTTCAATAAGAAGCGGCTGTTTTAACCACTGCTCACTATTTATTTCAAAGTTAAGAGATTTTCTATGACCTGTACACTTATCAAAACATAAATTGTTAATTTTTATTCTTTGCATTCTGTGATTTTGTTTTTATTGTTAGTATGCTCAAATATTCAAATTAAAAATGGAACTAAACGACTAATTTTACTCCAATCACATTAGTGCATGTGTATTTTATAAATAATTTTATTAACAATTATACGTTATTTATAATTACTAGGTTATTTTATGAAATAATTTTTTAAAAAAAAAAAAATTGTTTTGTTTGTCGTATTTTAAATAATAAATTACGCTTTTCTGTTATTTTTATATAATAATAATATTAATAAAAAACAACTATTTAAAGTATTTTTGTTAATAAATTTTCTTATTTAATTTAGTTGATATGAAACTGATTAGTTAAATATTATTATTCAAATATTTTAATACTTTAAAGCTACAAAGTTGCAAATTTGTTTCATACTTTCATATTAAAACATCATAGTTAATAAATTTATATAATTAAAATTAATACTTCATTTGACATTAGTTAATAATAAGAATATATTTAGTTAATATCCAAAGCTTTTATTTTGTACCGAATATAACTATGTATTTGTAAATAAATAATTTGAAGCATTTTATGTTAATCTTCTCTTTCAAATTAAACAATCCATAAACACAAAATGAATCCCCTAAGGGTGTTTAAAGCCAACATAATTAATAATTTAGATATCTAGTTGTTGCATTTTAGGAACAATTACTTGAAATTTAATCTTCAGCTATTTGTTTTCTTTTATAAATCCATAAATATTTTACATCAAACATATTTTCAATTTTTCGGGAAACTTTTTGAAAATAAATAAAACTTAATTGCTTATTAGTTATCTAAAGGTGTAATAATCTTTTAAATTAAATAATCTTTTTTTGAATACATTATTCTTGAAGATTACTTCATTTTTTCAAAAATTGAAACTTTAGATGAAATTTAAGGTGCTTATTGAGGTTGATTATCCACTTTGTTAAGCTATTGGACCCCTAAATGTTTACTGAGCATTTCTTAGGTATTTGAAAAATGCACAAGAGGAATTATTCTCACATTTTAAACATAGAAAATAATCGATATAAATCTTTGGTTAATTCATAGAAGCAGTAATTGTATAAAATCCGATGTATTTACTTAAAAATACATAGCAAATTAAATAAGCTATGTATTTTTAACTTTGTAGCTTCTTATTTCACTTATTCTCGTTAATTACAAGGAAAACTAATTAATATAATTTTGCATACGCTTCCATCTTCTGATAATTAAAAAATACATAAAACTCTTTTCAAATTTTACACACAGTTGATTTTTATAAACTATTTATTTTGAAAATTAATTTTAATGATCTAATAAATAAAATAAATAATATGCAAAATAAAATATAAATCAAGAGTTATTAGAATTTTTAAATTAATAATAAATTAAAGAGTTGTTGCTTTTGAAGATGCAATTGATCCGAAAAGCAAATTAATTCGGATTTACTCTGGCAAAAAAATATACTTCTAATTTTGGAATATAGGTTTTCCATTAATATTAGAAATACTTGGAAGCTAACAAATAACATTTAGATTTGTAAAACATGGGAAAATATCTCTACTTAAAATCATTGAAATGTGAAACAAATTGTGTGAATCCATAAAATTTCTAATAGATTTCAAAATTTCGAATATTTATTATATGCATTTTAATGAAATTCATTAAAGGCTATTCAAAGTTTCTGGCTATTCCCTAAATTCAAAAGACCACACCGGGAACACCGTTAAGAGTAGATTGATGAGATTCAACGTGAATCGGCGCTCGCTTTGAAGGCCATCCCTGCCGATGACTTTTTAGCATGCATGAGGAGTAGAAAAAGTTGGCATTAGTGCATTGTGTCCGAGGGGATTATTTTGAAGGCGATGAAATAAATTTGGAAGAATAAATGAGAGTTTTTGAAAAAAAAAAAATAATTGGTCTTACTTTTTGGGCACAGTAGTATAGATATTCAAATAAATTTAGCAGCTACCATAAAGGCTACATTAAGTTTTTGTACTACTTACGTATAAATAGACTAGGACTAGTCACAGTGCGGGATTCAAAACATTCGCCATCATTGACTCGTTCTTCTTTGAAAAGCCACGAGCAAGAAAAAAATTGTAAAACTTGTTTCGTAACAAATCCACACTACCTGAATATGGTAATCGATAATGTCTAGCTTGCAAGAATTAAATTTTTCGTAATCTGTACTTACTGTATCTCAGCGTATTGTAATATCTGTGAAGCAATCTCCTTAAGTGCATTTGAACCCAAAGGACTGATTAATGGGTAATTTCTTAATGCCTGACGTACTCGATCATCAGACATGGCACCGATGGATATTTGATTATGGACTATTTGAAGTATATTTGTACATTAACAGACCGTCATTGCTTATTCAATTAAAAGATGTAGTGTTGTGAAGCAGATTAATGCACCTAGATATATTCGGAGTATAGATGAATGTAGTGTTGACATGATTGCAAAGTAATTTTTTTTGCGATGGTAGACTAAACAATTGATAGTGTTAAATAGAACATCTATAAATCATTTATATTAGCTGTCTAGTTAAATGTCAATCGGAAGTGCAGATTGTTGATATTTAAAATTGGCTAAAAATATAACAATGTATATTTTCTTAATTACCTACCCGTGGTGCATCTGGTAACACTTTTTTAGTGACTAAAAGATCTACAACTTGGCATTATTGTTTGATTAATGAACTCTGTTTCAGCATGTTTTGTTGTATTATCTGTTTTTTTGGTGTTCTTTTTATTGCTGTAATTGTTCATAATCTGCCATTGGAAATAAAAAAAAAATCTTTTCTTAATTGTCATCTCAAGTGAAGTGATAATTCAACGCCAAATATGAGCAAAAGTTTAAATTAATTTTTTATGCCACAAATATTTTCTGTATAATATTGTAAATTAGAATGTATTCTTGTACGATAATTTTTTTTTTAATTAAAATCATGATATATCATTTTTGAGCGAAATTGTATTATGAAAATACTGTGTTGGCAAGAAAATAATTTGTGTTAATTAATAATACTGTGTTGTCATGAGAAGTGATATTCCAACGCCAAATATCGGCAAGAGTTTAAACTAATTTTTTATGCCACAAATATTTTCTGTATAATATTGTAAATTAGAATGTATTCTTGTACGATAGCTTTTAATTTTTTTTTAATTAAAATCATGATATGTAATTTTTGAGCGAAATTGTATTATGAAAATACTGTGTTGTCAAGAAAAATAATTTTAATTTCAACCATTTAAATACACTGTAAAAACTGAACGCACTTTCTCGCCAATTCAATAGTATTAAATATACATAATGACTCATTTAAACAATTATCCTGTTCTGTGTAGTTTTTTTAACAAATCACTATTATAATATGCTGTAAATTCAGAATTGCATAATAATCACTATAAAGCATTTTATTCTATACGAATTTTTGAAATATCCTCCAATTTCTTGGGACACGAATAAGCCCATTGTATCAAACTGTGATGTTTTATATAAAGAATGCGCAATAAAATTCCCAATTTTATTCTTAATTGCTTTATAAATCTCATTCAATAATTATAAGCTCTTTTGCAATCAGAACTTCAGTAAATAATGCTCTGGTAAGATTGCAGAATATGACTAGCGCTCAATTGTATTGCACACAGTGGTACTTAAGAACTTTTATAACATCTGCTTTAGAAAATGTTTTTTCCAGTCATTGAAACTTTCTGAACTCTAGCTAATAGTTAATTTAGAATTATAAAGTTAAGTGTATAATTCTAAATATAGTTTTTTTTCTGTATTCTTATAAACTTGTATTTTTGAGAAGTAAATGACATCATAAAGGTTTAAATAAATCATGATATAAGAAATTCTTAATTTTTGCATTGTAACTAAACTTTAAAATATTTACAAAGTTAGACTAAATTTAATTGGATAAAATCGTCAAAAAAAAATTATAGAAATATTTAGGCGATTTTAAGTTTTTTTTTTTTTTTTTTTTAACATAGTAAATTTTACTGTCCAAACAAAGCTTAGTTTGCAAATAACATTGACTAATTATTTCAATTAGATGAATACTAATTCATTTTGAAAGTGATTAAAATTAATGTGCGCTTGAGTTTGCAAGACTGAAATAGGCTGACGTATATATATTATTTCAGCCTCATTAATCAAAAGAAACTAAATTGTGGAGCGCAATGCTGCAAATGATAAATTAATTGGAATATTAATTATAAAAGTTCTAAATTCTATACTTGATGGAAAGAGTATAATTAAACTATGCCTGATAAATTAACAAAACTTAAATTCATTGGTACTTTGAAAATCCATATGTCTAATTGATTGAAAGGCTAAACCAAAATTCATACAAATTCAAGAATTTTGTTCACGTGTTGTTAACGTTAGCTTATATTTCATTACTCATTCGTAATTTGCAAAATCAAAATTTGTGCCTTGCTATAAGCGAGATTGTAAAACTTTTAGCAAACTATGTTTTTAAAAATACATGGTAGAGCAGCAAAATTTATTACAGGATTATTGCACAATGCATCACGATCAATTTCCATACAGTAATGTATGCTAAAAAATGTATGCAGTGACCACCAGCCTTATTAAAACTTTTAGAACATTTTAAAAGATTTATATTATTAGATGCTAAAGTTTCACCTGGAATCGAATACTTCATATCTTTTAGACAAAATATTATATATATTTTATGCAATGTTGCTAGAATTGATAAATATTTAGAGGGCGTTGAGGATTTCTAAGATTCATGGATAGATAAAACTTTTTTTCATTATTCCTTGTGCACTATCAGATCCAACTCATTCATTTAGTGAAAATAAATCATGAATACATAAAAACAATCAATTTACGAATTTTTTTTTCATCATATGTGTTAATGTATTTATCATTTATTTTTTCAATAGAATATAAAATAATGAACGATGGTTAAACTAGTATTTATAAATGTACTAAACGTAATTTTTTTTTTGTTGATGTGACTAATACCCAGTGTCCGGCAGCCCCGCATGGATACCCCATGAGTAATCTCCTCCTGGAAGGAGATAACGGGCCAGCTTCTGTTGTATTGGAACACCCGTAGGTAGAAGACCGACTTTTGCTTTGTTCAGCTGAAGAAAGAAGGCAGTGCTTTCCGATGGACTTTTAAAGGGAACTACAGCACATTTGAGTATCGTATGGGAGAAAACCTGAAATTACTAATGAGGCAAGATGCTGAACATCACAAACTCCATCGAGTCTCCTCCTTTTTGAAACAGTATCTACAACAATGCGTCCACCGAATTGAACTTCAGCCCTAATGCTCACCAGCGACGCCCGTTACAACAGACCCACGAGTAGGGCAACAATAATCTTTAATTTTTGAAGTATTATTCGTCCTTTAGTTTAAGGACGAATGCATTAGTTGAAAATTGACGAATGAATTTGATTGACGAATGAATTAGTTTAAATGGATTAAAAACAACAATAAACTGCTCTTGCGCAACGGACAATATCATTTTTCAAATATTAGTGCTTGCCTCTACGTGACAATCTCAAAAAAATTCAGCAAAAATTTAATTATTAAAAACATTAACAAATTACAGTATTATATAGCAAAATTTTCAATAGCATTCATGTTTTTTTACATAGTCCACATATTTTATTTTACAATAAAATAATTTAAGCAAACGGACTCTCATAAAAATATTTTTAAGTTCTAGTTTGCCCTACCTTATTTGTTTTTCTGGCAGTTTTCTATTAATTTACACAATTTAAAAAAAATTAAACAATGAACTTATTCTTTAACTTTAAATTCTGTACAGATTTGCCAATAGAAATTATATCAAAAACTAAGATTTGGTTTGGCAAATTCACAAGATACATCAAAAGAACACAAGATCAAGAAAATGAATTTTAAATTATTAAATTAAATAATTACTTACTTCAAATCATTATTACTTTAACAGTTCTTGTTTCAGCCCTCTCATATTGTCTTTCATGCTTTAACAAATCATTATGTTTGATAGCATGTATTGGCTTCCATTTTTGAGAGTTATTTTTCAGCATTTATAGTATTTGCTGTTCTTATCTCTTTTATTCTGTTCTAGTAAGTCCTTAAATTATATTTTAGTAACATATTCCGGTAATTTAATATCTAAGTAAGTCATTTAGTACTGAGCATACGGATTATGTTACTTAGTGTATTTTGTACACTTATAATGAATTAAAATGTATATTCATTTATTTATAGTATACAATTTGTCAGCTCTACTTAAGAAAACATAAAGAAGCTATAATTTTTGGAAGAAAAAGCTGAATCAGACGCAATAGGTAGCATCAGTGTTGCCAGATTAATATTTTTATTTAAAGTAAATATCAGAATGATGACATAGAACAGTAACAAAAGAATGTTTAGAAAAGCCATTTTGTTCCAGTTAAACTATAGCCTAACCTTAATTATTTTTTTCACAATACTATAAATATTATATCTATCTATTTCATCAATTAGTTTTAAAAAGATTTTCTATAATTTTTCTCAAGGTTTAAAAACTTGACATCGAGTTAAGAACCCACACATTGCTAACTGTACCCATGTATTTCCATCATGCCACAATTCGTAAAAGGTACTGTCAACATCTACAGCATTCACCATCTGTAGAAATTCCATGAAGTAGTAATAATATAACAGCAAAATTTAATTGATATAGAAATATTAAAAAAATCAGTAACAGATTGTGATTCAGTCTCTGTTTTAACTAGCATTTGTATGCATCTAATTTGCTCAACGTTCTGATTCATTCAGCCTACCAATGTGATTTCAGTTCAAAATCTTTTGTTTCCAATGTATTTTTGGCGATGACACTTTAATTAATTTCATCAAAATGCATAAAATAAATATTAGAAATTTTGAAATCTACTAGAAATTGTATAGATTCTTAATGTTTGTTTCACATTTCAGTGATTTTAAGTAGAGACCTTTTCCCATGCTTACAAATCTAAATTTTATTTGTTAGCTTCATATGTTATGTTCAGGATCTCTATCATAATGACTGCAGATTTATATATGATAAAAACTGCCACAAATATAAAGAAACAAAACAGTTATTTCTTCTTAAATTTCAATTTAAAAAATCTTAAACTGTAGTGTTGCGAGTTGTGCGGCTGGATTGTAACTGGGTTGAGACACAGATTTGAAAACACACAGCTTTATTTACACGCGCACAAACACCACATACGCACAATGAACTAAAGACAATATTTAGCACATTTAAAGACATCAAATTAAAGATTCGTGCAAGGATTTCAATAATGAGGCAAAATAAATATATTCAGGTACATTAGATGTGTGAATTATACTCTCTGGGAGAAGCGGACTAATGGCCAATTGACTAGAGCTCTGACCTTGGTATCACGGACTATGTTCGAATTTTGAGGTAGCATGGGTGTTCGTTAGTGGTTCGTAATCGACATTAAACAGTAGGCCCCGGTCTAATTAGCCTAAAGTGCGCAAAAAAATGATTTTAAAGTGACAAACTAAATCTCCGGGTGAGAGTCTGTAGGCCAATTATTACGTCGGGTTGCGTTGAATGTATTTCCTTTCCTGGATGAGAGATTACAAACTAAACGTTTCTCAGTGAGTGAGGGCCTGTTGCAGTACTTCCTCTCGGGTGAGAGCCTCGAGGCCTATTTATCATTTCTTCTGAACGCCACAGGGGGCTCTCTGTAGTGCGTAGGAGGAGTCACTGTTACAGAAATTAATTTCATCTATACAAAAATGAAATACTGACACATGGAGTTGTTGGTAAACCTGCATCTACTACATACAAATTTGTAAAATTTAAAATCTTAATTTTAAATCTTACGAATCCCTGACAAAAATAATAATATAATGTTCACTTATGATAATTTGCTGTAATTCATCAACTTGTAGATGATTTAAAAGGCATCAGCTTGTAGATGATTTAAAAGACATCAGCTTGTAGATGATTTTAATTAAACCAAAATAAGTGTTTCTGAATCACGTTGTAAATCTAAAAAACATTGACATATAATATCCATTTTTCATGGATATTATATGTCAATATTTTTTTCTGTTGGCACATACAAATCAGGTAAAAGTAAAGAATATATATATATTTCTATTCACTTATGAATTTTTGTGTAGAATATAAACATAATACTCGAGCGATTGATATTGGCATATAATAATAACAATACTTTTACTTTTGAAAAAATGATTTCTGTTAAAATTACTTTGCTGTACAAGTAAATAAAAATATCCATAAGACTAGTAAACTCATTTTTTTTATTTAGAACATATAAAACCAACAACTGAAAAATGCAGAGAACAATTAATATGTTTATATTATATGTATTTTCTTATGTTTATGTTTTACAAAAACGTATATATATATATAATTAGTTTACTATCAAAATAAAAAATATATTGGTACACCTACATGCAACCAACGTTAAATTATTTTATTTTTCATTTGTCGAAGGATTTTATATTATTACGATGCAAAAGGATTATATTTACTAATCTCTTTTCAATAAATAAATAAAAATTATAAATAAAACTCATAAAACAAAGTATTTGAGTAAAAATATCATTTTTTAAAGCTTAAGAAATGATTAATTGAATACCTTGCTTACATTTGTCACGATAAATTTTATTTTTTATACGTTTGATTATTCCATTAAATGCAAGCATTCATGCAAAAACAAGAATAAATGCAATGTTTGCAAATCCAGAAAGCCATTAAAATGGTGTATTCTGTCAAAAGAAGATTTGGATAAAAATTATAATCTGTAAATAAAACGCATCTAATTAAATTTATTGTTTTATGTTGTATTTAACATATATATTTCCAGAAAAAAGAAAAATTGTAATGAAGTTTCATTAGTTTCCAAGTAAATTTCAAAATTTTAAAATGTTTTCGAAGATATTATGTCAATTTCGAATCCTTTTATAATTGAGTAATTACAGAGATACTAATAAAAATAATGAACCAATTGTTATTATAAATCCCAGAATATTTCTTTACTTTTAACTCTACTTAAATATTTACAGAAGACATAATTTTCTAAAACTCCTAACATAATAGGTTTAATTATGGCAATACCAAATTTAAATAATGTGCTATTATACTGAAGTTATTCTGCTATTTGCAAATTAAATAACAAACTATCATTTTGAAGTAAATATTTAATAAGAAATAAAAAAAGTTTTAATCATTTATGTACTATATAATGTACATAAGTGAAAATAATTTTACGAAGCCTATTTACAAAATGTAATGAGATGCAACTAGTTAAAATTTAAAAGCAATTTCAAATATTTAAATAATTAGTGAAATATATTAAACAAGAATATTTATGTAAAGAAAGAATTGAGAAATACTAATTTAAAACCATTTGTCTTATTTTTATATAGTCACCAAATGATATAGGCCAACATGACTCTTGATGATAATCATGTCTATAAAGAGACACATTGACAATCACAAGTCTTGATAGTCATGTCTAATAAGAGTCATGTTTACCTCATCACATGCCTTGATAATCAAAAACATGTGATAGGTAAACATGACTCTTGTTAGACATGATTATCAAGACTTGTGATTGTCCAACATGTCCCTTTATAGATATGATTATCAAGATTTATCATAGGTCAACATGACTCTTGGTCCAGTGGAAACGCGTGCAGCTGACATGCAAGACTCCTCAGTATTCAATGCTTTGACGGCGTCCGTTGCATATAATTCACCTAACTTCTATTATCTCACACTCTCCCTATATATATCTTGTTCAAATTTTCAATCTTTTCATAAAATAATTTTTATTCATCCATTCAAGTTCAAATATATATTTTTTGAACTTGTAGTGGATGACACATGTTAATATAGTTTTTCAAAACTAATTTAGTAATTAAATTTACTTAATTAATTATATATATTTTTTTATTTAAGTTGCATATATCTACCAATAGATGGCGCCAGATAAACTTAAAAAATTAATGACAATTATTTATAAAGGACTTTCTGAAATATAGGGAAAAAAAGTAGGAATTGACTTTTTAATTTTTTTTTTTTTTTTATATTACTTGTTATTTCATAGACGAGAAAACTCTGGATATTGTGTCAACGTTATAAAGTGCCTTCACTAATAGTCAGGCTGTTCTGGTTGGTAGAGTTTTCCAGCATTACGTATCGTACTCAAATCTAAAGCATTTACCTTAAAACTTTTTGGATGGCATTGCCCTGCCATCGAATCCTATAAATCAATAGAAGAAAATGAAATTAGGTTATGAATAGAACAATAACCACATATGTTTAATGAAAGTTATCGAGTAATCATAGTACAAAACATTATAAATATAATCATAACTGATTTCTAAACACTTTACTAATGTTTAATAATATACTAATATTACAGGATTTTATGGTTATATTCTTGCTGAAACAATTTTTTCTAAAAATCACTCCTTTTAATTTTGTAACAATCAGAAATTTAATGTTATGTTATTATTAAATATTAAATTTTCCATCGGCACAATATTAATATTTCAATCGCAAATAAATTCTAGGGCCTTATTTAAAGAAGCAACTTATTTATTAAGGGTCATTTTTTGACACTTATCATTGTCATTTACAGATCAATATGAAAAGAAGGATTAGATACATCCATTACATGGAACATAATTTATTTCTGTATTAGACTACACAAACAAAAATTCCTAGAGAATTACCATATAATCCCCAAAGAAAATAGAATAAATTTAATCTAAATTAAGGAAATCATCTTTTTACGTAAGGCAGTCTCTTTGTTTCCCTTATAGAAGCTCACCGACCAATAATACTTGGAGAACACTACCTACCCGGAGAACTTTTTGGGATAACTGCCTCACATTTGCATGTCACATAGCATCCAACTCGAAAAACTACCACCAAATAGCGTTATAGAAGAGAAACATTTACAAAATATTGTAACAATTAACATTATGTCTAGACTATAGACAGAAAAATTTCTTACTAATGATCAATATTTAGGTTCAATGACAATAATAATACTTTGCATCTGACGTGAAAATAACACTGGCATTTTCAAAAATGTTTAAATCGAAATTTATTTAATCATCAATTTAATTTATTAATGTTTTGTTTTCAAAAAATTAATATTTCTTCATATTTTAAATATTCTTGAAAGTTTATACTGCAAGTTGATGGTCTAAGATTATACAATAATGTAAATAATAGATAATTTATGTTTGCCTTATTGTGTTCTTTTTATTTAAATATTCTCTAAAAATATGCAAATGACAAATCTAAACTGTGTTCAAATATATTACAAATAAATTGAACTGTTTTAAGAAATTAATTTCCGATCCTTTTAGCTAAGAACTACTGTTATTTGAAAATTTTTGAAATTAACTCATATTTTCCTTTTTATTTTTTATTTAAATATTTTTACATCAGACCTTTTGTGGAAAAACGTCACATATTTTCATTCGAAAAAAACTTCCAGTGATGAAGCTTGGTTGATTTGAATTTAACCACTGAAAATAAAAAATTTCATTTATTAATAAATTTATCTTGAGTACTGAATTAATTTTTTACAATCGTAAAAAATGATGTAATAAAAAAAAATAAAACATGGAACAATGCATAATGCTTGCCGTTTAAAAAAATTCAATTATCATTTCGTGCTTAAAATCTCAAATTCATTGTTGATGATAATGAGAAAATTTCGTATAATAGATAGAATAATGTCGTTTTTTTTTCTATGATATTATCTAATGAGTGATAAAGAAGATCAAAGGAAACGTGTTTTTGCTAATAAAAAAGCATAGTATAGAAACATCGCTTAACATTTAGCATAGGAAATAAAGAAACATAAAAAATTAAACCTATACGTTAACCTATACCTATACGAATAAACATTGAAGAAGGGAAAATAATTTTTTCATATACTTTTTGTATTGAATACAATTTTATTCATTATTAATCACATAGAATTAAAAATAATTGAGAATAGATGTAATTATAATAAGAAAAAAAGACGCATCAAAGGAGGACTTAACCGAATTGGACGAAAACTAATAGATGTGATATATGTGGATAAAGAAGCAATTAATATTTCAGAACAGCTGCTTGTTTAATTCAGGAGATAAGGCCACATATAGAGAACTAATCATGAAGGATTTGTTAAGCTTTAACCCTTATGCCATTATCCTTAGCGAAATCATTTGCCAGGTTGTCTTCAATTATCAAGTTAAATCGTCTAGTTTCCGGTGATTGTTAGAGCACCTTCGCATCAGATCCAAAATAAGCTCTATTGAGGAGAGATCTGGAGATCTGTCTGGTCAGGAACATATTTGGCTAGCCCGAAGACAATAAGTAGAAATGATTGTCATTTGCAACAGTGTGTCATCATCCTAAGAAATAAAGTCTCAGTGTGTTATTAAGGAAAGGGCAATACAGCAAGGCTTAAAATATCGTCGAATTATCTCTAAATGTGTCAAGGAAGACAAAAAAAATGTCCAGGTATCAAATAAAGTAGCACTCCAAATAGCGAACTAATGTGTGATGTAGTGGTATAATGTAGTGATGTGAAATGTGATGGGCGGCAACCAGGTTGGTATTTCGCAGCTGCCCTAGATGTTTCTGCTTATAGGTTTGATTTGTCGCTCTACGGTCATTTTGTGCTCATTTTGGGCTGATTAGACCGGGACCTAAAGGTTAATATGAATTCCGAACTACTAACAAACAACCACACCAATATTGATCATCCACCACCGCCTGAAGCCTGTAGTACTAGTACTGTCTAGCCAATTGGTCATCAGGGCGCTTCTGGTTATAGGAGCTCAATTCGTACAGAAAGTCATCATTGTAAAATTATATGGCAAACCAGCCTAACATAAATTAAGGCGTATTTTTCGGTATTCGCAAGTGAAGGATAATCAAAACAATGGGACCATGAGCTCTGACTCCGTTTTTTGAGTCATATTTTTTTTTATCATTGGTATTTCCATTATATATCAGATCGTTGATAAGAACAAATCAAGTTTCATAAAAGTTGATCGCTCTATTTCCTTCTATCAACTATATTGATGGTTTCCTTTCATGAAAAATGCTTTGCCAAAGTTCAAACATTTCTGCTAACAACGTGTCATGGTGACATATCTACAATTCAAATATCAAGCAATTATAGGTTTTGACTTACATATTTTGTTAAACCTCAATGCAAGCCTTTCTTCAAAGAATGATATGAATCTCATATTGTACTAAAACTGATGTAAATTATTGATAGAGCCAGTTTGGAGTTACTGAATCAATTTCGAATAGAAGTTATGTTACAGAAATGGGAATCGGAAAGTTATGTCACATACCATTTGGATGCATTTACAATTCTTTGAAAATACAGTAATATAGTATATTACTGGTCGTTAATATTTATTCCTTCGTATTTTAGATCAAAAGGGTTTTGAATATGGAAATTAGTTGCAAGCACATGATTCCTTCTTGAGACGTCATTTTTGAATGCATTGCTGTTAAACTCGTCTCAGTTTAATTTATACTAAAATTAATTTCATTTTTACCTGAAAGTTCTGAATGTTAAAATTTTACCTGGAAATTCATATACTGTTATAGATTATTAACTATATATCCTAAATTAACAATCTATAGATCCTAAATTAACTGCTATAGATCCTAAATTAGCAATCTTTTAATAATGTTGTTGTTTAATACCGGATAGTTTGACTTAAGTCATTTTCCATTATAGCATAGCCTGGCCTATAACATCTGGCCAATTGGCTAACCCTCAGGCCATTGATACTACATGGTTCAGATTGGATCATGGTGGTGGCATGAATGTTTATTAGTGGTTCGGAATCCACATTAAAGTGTAGGTCCCGGTCAAGTTAGCCTAAAGTGTGCAAAAAGGACAGTAGAGAGTCAAAAAAAACCCATTAGAATACAGGTTTTTTTATTTTTTATTCATCATTATCCTAGGAGAAACATGGAGATCTGTTACTCTGTCTTTAGATTACACCTCTTCTAGAGGGATGTATAATAATGGGAGGGAATTTCCTGCCTCAGTATTTATCATGTGCGGGTTTGTTGTAGACAAGAGAACTTTCCGGTCGTTTCGTTAGCAGAGTTCCTTACTGTAAGAATAAAAATAATCTAAATTAATAGAGGTAATAATTATTATTCAAACTTCTTATATTATTATTATGTTATTTGTTACTAATCCCCCAGATGGAAGAAAGCACACAAAGGACCAATAGACCAAGTCGCAGACGACTGGTCCATGGCTAAAAAGTGATATGCAGTTTACTTTTAGCGAAGCCACGAGAACTGAAGACTGACTAAAACCTCAAGACAACGCTCTAAGAACATAATATACCGGGACCTACGTTTTAAAGTGGATTCTCAACCACTGAAAACATCCATGTACCAGGACTCGAAGCCAAACCCTCAGAAGCCCTGTGGCACAAAAACCCAACGACTATAAAGGGTCATATTATTAATTAACTTTAACTTAAAAATGCATTAAGTTGGATTTTTTAATAATACTTAAGTTTCAAACTTCTTATGACATAAGCTTTACAGCAAAAATGCTTTTACCAAGAAGTCTTAAACTAACCATAGAATTATTACAGCAAATGTCACATATAGACATTTTCTTTTCATTCCATATAAGATATCCGGATATTTGACATCCGCTGAATAATTTTATTCTCTGCGTGACTTTTTCTGTTAAAAGAACTGACATTTCCTCAGGAAGAAGGCATTTTTCATGCAGAAGCCTCTTTTGCATTTTATTGAATTACTCACCGGGGTAGTGAAGGTCGCTCTATAGTTTTCCATCAGAAACAGTGCCGATGCCCTCTATATTTTATTTAGATACTGAAGAAAATCCGAAGAGAAACAGACCTGAAATGAATGGATGACAAGCCGCAGGCATCTATAAAATTGACTATAAAATAAATCTGAATTTGACATTTAAAATCCAAAAGAGAAATATCCTTACGTTTATGCAGTTCTGCGATTACCCTTTTTTATTCGCTGGTCCATTGATAAACTTGCTATGAGCCTTGACGTTTTGATGAAAAGAATAGATTTGACAGTATCATTTTATAAAGAAACATTTTTATTTTGTGTTTATTTATTTTATATTTTCTTTTTATATTTTTTAATTTTTTTTTTGTTTTTATTTTCTTGCATACTTAGCTACTTCAGCGAAACGCAGCTACCATAAAAATATTGAATTATATGAAAATTTTTGACTGCATTTATTTTTTTCTTCACCTAAATATTCGCCATGGTAAAATATATTTTTTTTTATTTAACTTAGCGACAACGTTCTTAAGAATTCCGAATATGGTGTTAAGTTTTAAAGCTTGGTATTAGATTCGAACTTTCTTATCACTGAGACTTTGAAATTTTTTTGAAAGTTTAAACATTATAAATTTTCCTCTTTGCTATTTTTAGAGTCTATATAAAACGTTAAATCAAAAGTTCTTGAATCTATGCATTTTTCTTTTTATTTTCAGAAAATTTCTTAAAAGTTTATATTGAAGCTCAATTTTTTGTTCTCAAGAAATATATTGCATCAAGTTTTCTTCTTAACAAGTAGAAAATGTAAATGGAAGTTCTGCCTTATTGAACTTTTTGCATGCTTAAATTTCCAAGAAATTCAGACTTTTAGTAAAATAAGGTTTTCTAAAAAAAAGTTTTTTGTTTTGCTGTAAGAAAAAAGTTTTATATATATAAATCTTTTCATACGAATTTTTGTAATCTAGTTAAAGATACAAGAAAAAATTTAAAATTTTTTATAAGCGACTAACCCAATTTTTTTAAACAGAAAAAATCCTAATTCAAGAAATTTCTGAGAATTTTTTTGTTCATAATAATATTTTTATCAGAGAATAAATTATTCAATGGATGTCAAATATCTGGACATCATATATAATGAAAAGAATGTCTGTATGTGACATTTTGCTATAATAATTTTATGGTTATTTTACGATTGATTTCATAAAAATGTTTTCAAGCAAATTTTTAAAATGTTGTTAAAATATTTGTGGTGTTATGTCGTAAATACAAGGTGATTATAATTAAATTTACCACTTTCAAAAGCTGTAAAAAAGAAACACTCGTCACAATGAGTTCAAATGGGAAATGGGGATACTTGAAGAAGGGGGAAACGGTACCGCATCAAAAACGTTTCAAAGTGTCTCAATAAATGGTGCTGTAAGTGGCATAAAAGAAAGTGCCAGCGAAAGGAAAAAATGATTTTTCAAATCATTCAATAGTAGATGACACTGTAGTGGAAAGCCCATCCACCATGGCAAGATCATACAAAATTGAATGGAAAAAATTGGTGGAAATTTTTTTTTGAAACTTTTTTTGATGTCATACATTCCTCAGCTTCTTCAATTATTTTCAGTTCAAGTTTGAACTCATTGTGACGAGTGATTCTTATTTTTTATATAATTTTAAAAGAGGGGCTTTTAATTATAATTATCCTGTATTATGACATAACACAAAAGCAACTACTTTAACAAAATTTTAAAAGTTGTGAAAAGTTTTACGAAGAAGTCTTAAACTAATCACATAGAATTATTAGAGCAAAAATGACACATATAGACAGAAGCCT